>JAJMZS010000011.1:0-70661 GCA_023807205.1 Isotricha prostoma | reverse complement strand
CCCAATCCCCAATCCCCAATCCCCAATCCCCCATCCCCAATCCCCCATTATTTGATATTTTCTTCAAATTCTTTTATTTTTATTTTTTATATTATTTTTTTTAATTTTATTTTTTTCATTAATAATTTATTCAAACATATTTTTATTTATTTATATTATTATCTATATTTATTCTTTTATAATTTAAATGTTTTTATTATTTAAATATATATCCATAATTATATTTTAATAAAAAGAAATTGTCTAAATATTTGCAATAAAATTTATATATATACACTTAATTCATTTAAAATTTATTATTCTTTTCCTCATCATTATTCATCAAATGAGATTTAAAACGATAATGTTTACTATTATTTATATTAGGTAATTTATATTCTTCATTTATAGTTTTGCTATTTTTTAATACGAAAATTGTGTTTCTTGATTTTTTTGATGTTCTATCACTTAAATTGTTAATATTATTATTAATATCATTTTCATCTTTTTTTAAAAAAAATACAGAATTTCTTTGATCTCTTTCTATTTTTCTTAATTTCATTTCCTTTGCTTGTTCGATTAATTCTTTGTGTATTTTTATTTTTTTGTTAGAACATAATAATAAATATTTTTCTTGAAGAATTCTATGAGATTTTTGAATTGTTTTAATATCATCAGTTTGAATTTCAATCATACTCTTTAATTTTTTATTTTCTGTTTTTAATCTTAATAACTCTTCATTAAATTTTTTTAATTGAATTTCTTTTTCATTATTAATATTAATTTTTTGTTCTTTTATTGTAGTTAATAATTGATTAATATAAGCTTCATTTTTATTCATTTCTGAAATATTTGTTTGAATTATTAAATAATTTTGATTTATTATTTTGTTTAATTCAACAATATTATCTTCTTGTCTTAATATTATGTCTTCTAATTCTTTTTTTTTATTTATTTCTATTAATATTTTATCTTTTAATCTTTTTATTTCTTCATTTAATTCTGATATTTTAAGATTTAATTCATTTATTTGAGATTCTTTTTTATCTATTTCTTCTTTATTTTCATTTTCTTTTTTTTTCAAATCAATAATTAATTTATTATTTATTTTATTAATTTCTTCATTTAAATTATTATCATTTGGATTATTTATTTCTTTGTTTTTTTCTAGTTCAAAATTTTTTATTTTTAAATTTAAATTTGATATTATTGATTCAAATTCCTTATTCTTTTTCTTTAACAATTCAATTTCTTTTTCTTTTTGTTTTATATCAATTGGTGTTTTATCTTCTATTTTTTTTTTTAAATTTTCATTAATTTTTTTTAGATTCACATTTTCTTCTGATAATTTTTTAATTTCAGTATCTTTTGAAAGAATTAAATTCTTTAAATTTTCTATACTATTATTCTAATATATAAATTTAAAATATTATTACCATTTATATAATTTAAATGAAAAAAATTAAAAAAAATATTGTAAAATAATATTAATAAATATTTTTAAATTTAAATTACAAAGACTATATCTTAAATAAGAATAAATATTTCATATCAATTACTTTACTAATTATTATCTTTATATACTTTTAAGCAAAAAAAATAAAGTCATATTAGATAATTTAATCCATTTTAAAAATATTATAAAAATAAAAAAAAATCCAAAAATAATTAACATTGAATAAGACAAATTTTAACAAAAATCACAAAAAGATATTATTATCATCCCATTTTATAATAAAATAAAAAATACAAGAACATAAAAATAATATAAAGATAAAAATTAATCTAAAGATAGATTTACAGAAAGAAGTATGATTCCATTGAATTGGTTTGTAATAGATATATTAGAACTAAATCTTAATATATTTGTTTTTTCATTTTCATCAATTTCAAAATTATATTGTGACCTATTTGAATTATTATTATTTTCAAAATTAATATATAATTCTAATTTCAAAGCAATAAAAGCAGAAAAATTGATAATATAAATATAAAAAATAAAATAGAATCATTATAAAATTTTTCCTAATTAGATAATAAAGGACATAAAATTTTATTTTGTTGATTATAATATTCTATTCTTTTTTCTAATTCTTTATCATTTTTTCTATAATTAAATAATCCTAAATTGATAATGTTATCAATAGTATTATTAAAAACATTTTGTAAAAAGAAATATTTATATGATTTAATATTTGATTATACTATTACAATTAATATAATAAACATGAAAGACTAAAATATAAAAAGATAAACCTAAAAAAAAACCAAAAATTATTTGAACAATTGAATTTGAACCAGATAATAATTGATTAAAATAAATTATTCATTTTAAAAATAAGAAAAAAAAATTAATAATTTTTTTATTTATTTTTTTTATATTTCTTTTATCATAAATAATATGCCATAAAACTAAATAAAAAATAGTAGAAGTAAAAATAGTAAAAGAAGGAGAAGAAAAACCACCTTCACATTTATAAGGGAAATTTCTTTTCTTTATTTAACCAATAAGGACTTGGTGATATAAAAAAAATTATTAAGAATGAATTTTTTTATTTTGGATATTGTAAATGAACAAATTAAAAATATGTTTTGTATATGTTTACAAAATTATATATTATTATTACTATAAATAATTCATCACTTGATAAAAATAATATGAAATTTATTATTGATTGTAATTTTGATTTAGGAAAAAATGATTGAAAAAATTTTTGAAGATTTGGAATTAAAATATTTATTGAATAATTATATGAATTTAATGTGAAATATAAGTAAAAAAAAATGAAGATATTAAAATTATGATAAATAAAAATCAATATGAAATTAATCTTTCTTTTGGTTTAACTGAACTATCCATTTTTTATATTTTGCCTTATACAAACAATATTTTTATTAAATAATATAATTAATCTAATTTTATGTAATTATGTAAATAAGGAATTTTTTTTTTATAATTAATAAATTTAATTAAAATAAATATAAACAAAATATTTTATATTTTGATTTATTTTAATAAAAATAAAGATTTCTATCTTTTTTTTCAATTTTAATTATATTAATAAAATAAAATACCTTAATAATTCTAATAAATATTATATTACAAATAAATATTTCCCATACTTGAAAAAGAATATTTAAATAATACATTTTCCTATCAAATACATATAAAATAAGTTCAAAAAGAATAAAATACTTCACATATGAAAAAATATATTTAATACACCTAATTAAAATAACAACTTCGAAAATATATTACAATTTATATGTTAACAAGTTATTGATTAATGTTAGTTTGAATAAAATCAATAACTTTAAATTTATCATTATTTGACAAATTTTTATTATTTAAAATATTTTTTGATTTCATTAAAATTTCTGATTTAATAATTACATTAAAAATATAATTCAATTTCAAATTTGATATATTCGAATTGATTGCATATAATCTTTTAAATTGCTTTTTTACAGATTCTTCGAATTGAGAATGATATTTATTAACAATATCATAATTTAAATTATTATTGGCAATTATTTTTTTCAAAGTTACATTATTTTTTTTTGATTCATTTTTCTTTTTTTTAAATAAACTTTGAGGATTTTTTAATAAGTTTTTAACATAAATAAGAGAATAATAGCAAACAATAATTTCTTTTAAATTTAAATCTAATTTATTTCGTAAAACTTTTCTAAGAGTTTTAACAATAGAAGAATAAAAATGATTTTTCATTTGTTTTGGATGTCTTCCAGGAAATAATTGAGTTAAAAAAGTCCATTTATTTCCTATTAAAAATTGTGCTTCAAAAAATATATATTCTTCTTCAATTGACCAATTTGAATCTACAATATTTAAATTTATTTTTATTGGAGAATAATTTAATGTTGGGTTATATGAAGAAGATGATGAATTTTCATTTGATTCTTCAGTTAAAGAAAAGTTATTTGAAAAAGAATCCATTATATATATTTTTTTTATTTATTATGCTTTTTTTTTGTGATGATGTATTTTTATTTTATTTATTTTAGTTTTTTAATATATTAATTCTAATTATATATTTAAATGCAAAAATTTTTATTTATAAATAGAAAAAAAATGTTCACTTTTTTAATATATTATTTTTAATAACCACTTTGTTATTTTCATTAAGTATTATCAAAATCATAATTTAAATTTTCATATTTTCCTTTAATAAAATTTTCAAAATTCATCATCCAATCTTCATATCTTTTTTCATCATCATATAACCAAGTATATATTTCATAAAATTCACTTATTTGTTTTTTAGTTTCAAATAAATCTACATTGGGATTTTTTTCTAATAAATTATTAATTTGAAAAAGACATTTTTTCATTTCATCTAAATAAGGAATTCTTTTTTTTATATCTTTTTCTTCAAAATTATCAATTATAATAGAAGTTGGTATTAATTTATTATTTTTTAGATATAATTTTAATTCACTTTGTTCTAAAGATGCACTATCTATTTTTTCAATTATATAATTCCTTATTTCTTCTAATGAAGAAGAATTCATTATTTCATCTGAAAAATTATTTGTTTCTCCTATACAACACTGATTTCCCATTTTTTTGAATTTTTTTTAAAAAAATAAGCTTTTTGTTTAAATTTTATTTTTTTAAAATTAAACAAAAGAAAATAATGAGTAATAATAAAAATATCATTAAATTAAAAAGTAAAATTTACAAAAATTGTACTAATCAAATGATTAATTATGATGATATTAATTTTTCTCAAATTAATTTAGAGATTAAAGATAATGGTTTTATATATAGAATTGAAGATTCTATATTTTTTAGTCAAAAAATAAATCAAATTTTTCAACAATTTACTTTATTTGAAATTGAAAAAGAAAATGATTATTTTGTTAAATCTACTTTATCAAAAGGAAATTTAAAAGAAATCCCAAATGAAAATGTGATTTGGTATGTTTTAAAAGGAGAAAATTTTGAAGAAAATGAAAAAAAAATAAAAGATAAAAGTAATTATCAATTAAATGAAGGTGATATTTTTAAATTAGGAAGAATATATATTAGAATATTAAAAATAAAATTAAAAACTTATGAACATAGTATTTTTTCTAATATTAGTTTTACTAATCAAAAAGAATTTAATGAAGAAAGTTATAATAATAAAAGAAATTATTCGTTTAATAATAAAACAATGAATAATTCTGATATTATAAGAGGTTCATATAAAAATAGAAAAATTTCAATCTATAAGAATCAAGTTTCAAATAGTTTTAACACAGTAATTTTACCAAAAATAAATTCTGAAAAAACAATGACAATTTTAAAAAAAAATTTTAAAAAAAAACATTTATTATCATCCTTTGATGAAGAAAAAAAAAAGTTTAAAAAATATCCTTGTAGAATATGTTATAGTGAAGAAGATGATATTGAAAATCCTTTATTTCGTCCTTGTAAATGTTCAGGTTCAATGGGATATATTCATTTTAAATGTTTAAAAAAATGGATTCGTTCAAAAATTGATTTTGATAATACAGATTTAATTATAACTTATAATATAAATAAAATAAAATGTGAATTATGTAAAGAAAATTTTCCTGATTATATTAAATATAATAATAGATTATATAATATTTTTATTGTTGAGCATAAATTTAATGAATTTTTTATTATAGAAACTATTAGAGATGATAAATTTAAATCAAGATTTATTCATATTATGTCACTTGATGAGGATAATAAAATTTCTTTTGGAAGAAGTGATAATTGTGATTTTTCTATTAAAGAATTAAGTATTAGTAGAACTCATTGTTTTATTTTTAAAGAAAATAATAGTTTATTTATTAAAGATAATGAATCAAAATTTGGTACTTTAATTTTAAATCAAAATTCTCATATTAGATTAATTTATGGTTTGCCTTTAAATATTCAAATTGGAAAAAGCTTTTTTAATATTAATCTTGAACAAAAAAATTGTTTATTTTGTTGTAATAGTGAAGAAAAAAATATAAAATATAATTATCAAAAGCAAAATGTTAAATTTTTAAATGGATATAAAAATGCAATTATTAAAGAATTTAATGATAGTGATAATGAAGAAGAAGAAAATGATAAAGATAATAATTCAAATTCAAATTCTATTATTAAAAAAATAAAAATTAAATCAAAAAATAATTCTTCTCTTCCAATGTTAAATATTGATATTTCAAATTTAAAAAAAAAGAAAACAAAAGGTGTAATTAAAATAAGTAGTGTAATTACTTCTGCTGTAGAAAATAGTAATCAAAATAATAAAGAAACAAATGTTCATATTAATAATGAAAATTATAATAATGTTTTACAACCACAAATATTAAGATTAACTAATAATTCTTAGTTTTTAGTAGAATAATAAATTTTATTTTAAGTATATATTCATTATTGACTTAGCTAAATAATTATAAATTATTTAATTCTTAAATTGTATTGATATTGATTTTTTAGTAAAGGATTATTTTGAATTTTAAATTAAAAATAATGATAAAGATTTAAATGAATGAATTGATATTATAAAAAGAAAATTTTATTTATTAGGATTTAATTATATATATTTAAAATATAATTTGTTTTTATTAATTTTGAAAATAAAAAATTTTTAATAATTTTCCCAATTAAAAAATTATTTCCAAATTTTATTTATATTATTATTTTTATTTAATTTCTCTCTTTAGATATATATTATATATATAAATTTATATTTTTATATAAATACTCTAATTTAATAATAATTTATTTTAAGGAGATAACATTTTAAAACTTCTAATTCTATTTGTTTTATCTAACATAATAACAAATAAAGTATTTTCTCTTAAAATATAAAAGACCATTATTAAAAGTTCAACAATTATATCTAATATAAAATCAATAGCAATTCCTATAATAAAACTTAAAATCATAATTTTTCCTTGTTTATAATAAACACAACATAATCCAAAAGCAAAAAAGAAATTTAATATCCAAAATAAGAAGAATAATATAGTTTCAAATATAACAACATTTTTAATTTTTTTTAATATTTTTCTATAATCAGTATCAAATTTATTTCTCTTTGTTTTAAAATCATATAATAAAGTTCTAACTTGTCCATTTTCAATATTATAAAAACAAGCTTTCAAATAAAAATACATATTTGTTAAAATAATAGATAAACAAGAAAATAAAAAAAATTTAGTTTTATATAATTTTAAATACTCTTTTATGGATAATTCTTCTTTTTCAAATACATAAATAAAAGTATTTATAAAAAGCATTATTAATAAATATAAAGGAAGATATAATGCTTTAGTCATTGCTGTATAAGTTGCATTACTATTCCAAGTGTTAATAAAAATATTTCTATTTAAAAAATTAGTAATAAAAAAGTTAAAAGCAGAAACTTTCATAAAAATATAATTTTTAGTTCTTTGATTTTCATTTGAAATATATAAATTATGAATATAATCTTTATCTTTATTACTTTTTAAATTTTTCATATTATTTTTTATTAAATCTTCATTACTCATATAAAAATTATTTCTTTTTATATTTTTTTTTTTATTTGATTTTAATTGAATATTTGTATCTTGATGTTCAATACTTAAATTTTCCTCATTAAAGTCATTTGTATTTTTTTTTATTTCTATTTTTCCTTCAAAACTTTCAGTTATTTCATCTTGATTTTTATCATAATTTTTTGATAAAGTATCATCATTACTTTTCATTTTACTAAAATAATTTGAATATAATTTTCTACTTTTTACATTTCCTAAATTTATATTAAAGTTTTTTGAAAGTAAATTTCTTTTTTTAGTTTTTTTTTGATTTCTATTTTTTAATTTATTAATACTTAAAGCATCATCTTTTTCTGATTGTTGTGAGATAGTTTTTTCATCTATTTTTTCATAATCTTCATTATAAATTTTATTTCCTGTATCTTTATTAACAACATAATCAATTTCTGTATTTCCATATGGATAAACATATTTTAATAAGAAAATATTAATAAATTTATATCTAATATTTTCTAAAGCTTTTAATTTATTTATATTTCTAATTTTACAAAATATCAAATTTGTAAAATATAATATTAATATTATTACTAATACGAAAAATCCATAATTTTTTTTATAATTAGAGAAATTTTTATAAAGACTAAAATGAGTTAAGAAAAAAAATCTTCCATCTTCTTTTGTAGGATAAGGATTATATAAATAATTTAACATAAATTCACTTAAATGATTAGAAGAACATTTAAAATAATTTAATTCAGTTATATTATTATATTCCAAACCATCATTTGTATAAGATAAATTTTTTCCATTTAAAGTATTAAATTGTAAAATATATTGATAATAATATTTATTAATTCTTTCTTCTCTTGTAGAATGTTCAATATTACCTTTTGAATCAATATATTTTGGATTAGTAAATATTGATTCATTTGAACTATGCATATTTTCACGATAAAAATTCCATTTATTTTTATTAAGAATATCTACCATAAAAGGATTAAATAAAGTTAAATAAAATTCAATTTTATTTTTATTTGTACATTCATTAATTGGAACTTCATTATATTCTTGATTATATATTTTGATTTGTATATAATGAGATGTATAATTCCAATATAAATCTGGATTCCAATAATAAGGAGAATTATACCATGTTATAAATTGTAAATTTAATGTTCCTGATGTTGATTTTTTTACTTCATTTAAACAATTTCCAATTTGAAAATAAGGTTCATATAATTTTTCTTTTTTATTTTTTAAATATGAATCAATATTAAAATTTGAATTAATTTGAATTAAATCAATATTTAAATTATTTGATTTATAATTCCATTCATTATTAACTGTTTTAGAAAAACATAAAGAACTTAAATATTCAAACATTCTTTTTGTTTGAATTGAATTTGTATCTACTATTGATTGTTGTCCAAATGATAATTCTGAATTTCTTGAATTTCCTTTTCCATTTACCATATTTCCTATTTTATAATAATTAATTAGATTCATATTATTAGAATATAATATATCTATTAATTTAATATATTCAATATCACATTCTTGAATTGTATAAATTATTGAATTAAACCAATCAACAATTTCAATTAATAAAGAACTTTCATGTGAAAAATATTCAATTCCTTTAAGTAAATATGATAAAGATAAAATTATTTTTTTCATTCCTTCATTATTATTTTTATATTTTTTAAAAGTTTCTTTAGTTTTTTCAAAAAATAAAGAATATATTTCATAAATATTAGAATAATCTTTTAAATATATTTGACAATATTTTCCAGTATAATCACCATAACAATAACAAGTTGGTGTATGATCAACTATTCTAACATAACCATTATTACTACAATATTCAGATGAAATTTCAGGATCTTTAAATTCAAATTCGTTGTTTTTGTTAATTGAAATTTCAGTAAATAAAATATCATTTGAATTTAATGGAGAAATATATTCATTTATTGCCATTTCATATATTAATTCCATTTTTGATAATAAATCTGAAGGACTTAAAATTGAATTATCCTTTTTAATACTACTTAAAATATCATCTGATTCATATAATGAACATTCATATATTTTTTTTATTTCATTATATTTATAATTTTCACCTTCATTACATAATATTAAATCAATATATGATTCTGGAATATATGAATAAGGATATGGTGAAATTATAGGATCATTTAATGTTATATTTCTATTATTTTTATTATCAAATATATATTTTCTATCTGAATTATTTTCATAATTAATTTTAAAGTAATGAACTAAATTTTGATAAGTTGAATCAATTGCTAAATTTAAATGAGATGTATCATAAAATAAATTTGTTTTTGTATCCCAAATTCTTATTTCTCTTATTAAAAATAATCCATATGGTTCAATTAAATTATTATCTTTTAATATTAAATTTGTTTTTCCTGTTTTTGGTTGTCTTTGATTTATTGTTTCTATTATTTGAGAAGTTAATTGATTTTTTTGTTCATTTAATGTAATATATAAATTTTCTTTATCAACAATACATCTTATAAAAATCCATTCTCCAATTTTATGAATTAATTCTTCTTTAATATTATAATTTATTTCATCAGAACAAGGATAACAAATAATATCAATATAATTATCATCATTTGAATTAGAATTAATATCAATTTTTATAAAATGAATCCATTCAATTGATCCTCCTTTAAAATTACTATTTTGCATATATGAATAAATATAAATCCAAAATTCAATCATATAAGAATTTAATTGTCCAATTGCAATATTATTTATATTTATATTATTAAATTCATTTAAATTTAAACCTTCTGGATTTTGACAATAAAACATTTTTTCTCCTTCATTAATTTTTGCTGATTTAATATATCTTAATAAATATTTTTCTGAATCATAAGAACACATACAACCTTTTATATCATTATCATAACATTTACTTATACAATTTGAATTACAATTTTCACATTTACTACTTTGAGTAATTGAATCAATAATTCTAAATTTTTCATTATTTAAATCACTATTACAAAAGTAATTTATATCATCATACATATTCACATCACCAATACAATAATTATTTATTCCTAAATTAACATTCACTTCAGATGAATCTAAACAATTAATTCCTATTGAATTAGAATTTAATAAAATTCTCTTTTTTAAATATGTTAAATGTGGTTCTCTTGAAGTATCATATTCTTGTCCTAATGAATAAGATCCAATAAAAAATTTATTATATATTCTTAAATCATAATATAAGGAACTTACTATATTTGATAAGGAAATTTTATTATATAATATTTTTTCATTTTTTAAAATATCAAAATCTATATTTGGAGAAAGTGATAAATTATCAATCATAAATTGTATCATATTAGGAAAAATTCCTTCAATTTTTGTATGACTAATTGATAATGAAAATAAAGACCATTTTCCCATTGATAATCTACTATTATCATATTTAAATAATATTTTATTTTCATCATTTGATTTGTAATTTATAATAAATTGATTATTATCATTATCCCAACCAATATAATTATCATTATTATAAAAATAAATTAAAGGAACAATTCCTTCTCTTAAATTAACGCTTCCCATAAATTTCATAAAAATCATAAAAGTAACTTCATCATATGAAGAAAAATCAAAATTAAATTGAATAGGATCATTTAAATTATTATTAACAGGAGTTTTAAAATAATAATTATTAGGACTAATACATTTTGTTCCTTCTAATAAATAACCATTTTGACAATTAATACAATTATCACTTCCAAAAGTAAAACATTGATAACAATTATTACTACAAGTATCAACAATGTAAGAATTACTTTCTAAAGTAAAATAAGGACTTATATCTTTATTAATATAATTACTATTATCAATAGAAATAATATATTTATTTGGTAAAGTAATATCAAAATTATTTACCCAATTAATTTGTGTTGAATGATCATATTCATTTTCAGTGTTGTAAATAAAATTAAAATTTACATTATTTCCATTATAAAGTAAATTTGAAGTTATTTTTCCTATTCCAATAGTATCAATACTAAAAGGATAATATGCAACAATATTCATTGTTAATTCATTATTTAATGGAGTACCAAAAGTATTTATTGATGAAATTCCAGTTGATTCTGCATTCCAAACTGTAATTTTTTTATAAAATGCATCTTCCCATATTATATTTTGATAAACTTTATAATTTCCTGAATTTAAACCTAAAACACAATTTGCCCAATTATCATTTTTTCCATTACAAAAAGCAATTTGACATAAAGAAAAATCATTATCATTATTTATTTTAAGTGACATTGAAGGTTCTTCATAATTATTATTAATATAAATATTAACATATTTAAATGATGATGCTAAATTTTCTCCTTCAATAAAATAATTTTCTATTGTAATATGATTCCATTTATATAATAATTTATCTATTGTTGTTATATTTGTTACTTTATTTATGACATAACCATTTGTATATTGAATATTATTTTTATATCTTGTTATTATATGAGGAAATGCTATGAAAATATAATATTGATTTATATCACTTTCTAAATTTGAATATCGATAAGTTTCTGTCATATCAAACATTATCCAAAAATCAATATAATAATTTTTTATATTAAATCTATTAAATGATGCTATTGTATTTGTAAATGAATATTTATTACTAAAATAAATAGCAGAATCTGATATTTGAGAAACACAATGATAATTTACTAATTGATAACCACTTTCACATTCAAATTTATTTTCATAATTTCCTATTAATAAATCATTATTTAAATAAGGAAAAGTAGAATAATGTAAATCAGAACCTTTAATATAACACATTCCATAACCTTTAATAATATCACTTGGTCTTGTATAATCAGAAGGACAATCATCATTACAAATTAATAAATTAATATCTAAATATTTATTTTCAGGACACCAAAAATATTTATTATTATCTAAACAAAATACATTATAAGAATTACAATTATCAGGTTCTGTTATAAAATCACAATATGGAATTCCATTTAAATCTAATTTATATATTTTACCAATTCCACATTGTAAAAATTTATCATAAATTGGATAAGTCGAATATGAATGAGAATAAATATCAGTCATAAAATCATATATAATTTGTTCTGTTGTTGGAATATAATCATAATCAGTAATTTTATATTTTAAAGTATTTGTTATTATATTATAATCTTCAGGAAAATCTACTGCAAATAATAATGGATAATAATAATTTTTAGATATTGATGTTATATATTCTTTCATTCTTATATATTTTGTTTCTATTGTTTGAGGAATGTAATCTCGATAAATATTTAAAGTTTGAAAGAAAATTCTTACAAAATTATCACGAGAAACATTTATTATTAATCTTACTAAATTTTTCATAAACATTTTAAAACTTTTTTCATTTTGTTTTAAATTAGGATTAGAAAAAAAAATCTCACTCTTAACATCAATTTCATTTTCATTATTAATATAATACTTTTGTAAATCATATGAATAACCACATCTAACATAATTCCATTTAGAATATCCATCAACAAAAGTATATCCAGCTTTATTTTGTGCTATATTAAACTTATTTAAAATTTCATCACCAAATGAATTAAATAAATTATTTCTATAAGCTTGAGGAAAACAATAAACACTTAAATCTCTTTCATTTTTATTTTTAGAATAAGTAGAAATTGAAATATGATCTTCAAAAATAATATTAAATCCTTTAGTAAAATCATCAGAACTTTCAACATAAAACCAAAATTCAATAGTATATCTATTATTTCTTGAAGAAGGAATATTATTAAATATAATATCATTTTTAAAAACATTAAAATTAAATAAAATATCACATCCTTCTCCCATTTTTAAAGAATAATATAAAGATCCTCCTTCATTACAATTTGGAGCTTCTGGTATTTCATTTAATAAACCATATCCATTAAAATCATCTTTTGTTTCAAATTGAATTTTTATATTTTCATCTCCTGTATAAATATTATTTTTATAATCTTTAAGTAAACCAGTTGGGTCTTCAAATTTAAAATAATGAAGAACTTTATCAAAAAATATATCATCTCTATTAAAAAATACAAATGCTCTATCTGAAGAACAATCATAACATTCCCATAAACGTAATTCATTTATATAAGTTACTCCAAAATTTGTAGGAGAATTTTCACTTATTGTTAATGTTGTTAAAACTGCAGATGGAATATTTATTGTTATTAAATTTTTTTTATAATTTAAACCTTGATTTTCTTTTTGTAAATTAGTTATATAAATTTCATTATTTGGAATATCAATTCCACAAACAACATATCTCCAAATATTATCTTTTATATTTGAAGATGAATAAAAAAATGATACTTCATTATCAATTGAATTTAATCCAATACATTTTCCAGAATATTTATTTGAAATTGGATCATATGTTATTATTATTTTAATATGATTATTCCAATTTATTATTAATTCTCTAAAATTATTATTTACATAACTTTGTGTTAAAAACCAAAATTCCATTTTAAATTTTTCTTGAGGTGATTTTATATTAGGAATACTATTTTCTTTAAATCTTGCAATATCTAATCCATTAGCTTTACCACAAATAATATAATTTAAATAAGTACTTTTTTCATATAAAAATATTAAATTTTTAATACTATTAACAGACCAATTATCACAAGTAGCATATAAATAATCACAATTAATCATATTTATAAGTACTTGATTAATATTTTCACATTTTGATGCATCATTAAAACAAGTTGGAGGATAATTTTGAGTATTAAATTTAACATATTGTAAATCATCACAATTTTGATCTGTATAAGTTATATAATCTTCAACACAAGATGCTCTATTTTTAATATTATTATTTATGTTTTCTTTATATAATGTCTCATCTAAACAATGTAAATTTACATTTGGCCATGATTCAATTCCTATTATATTATTATTTATATCATATCTTTTAATTGGTTCTTTTTTATATTTTAATGGAAAAGATTTTATTATTAAATTTAAACCATTTGGATTTAATTCTGAAAAAATACTATTCGGATTATCTTTATGAGTTGCATAACCTAAAGCATTTATTATTAATGATTTAAATAATGTAACATCTGAAATATGTCCTATCATATTTTTTGAAATTTTAAATGTTTCAAAATTGAATTTTTTATATATTTTATTTGTATAATCTGAAAATAAATATTCTAAAGGTGTTGTTTCAATTGTCATTGAAGCAAAATGTTTTTGTAATGATATATCAAATGCACGAAATGCTCCTATTGATATTGGAATCCATGTGGCCATTTTTTTAGAAAATTTATTAAATTTAAATTGTATTTCATTATCAATTATTAATTTCAATGATTCATCATTTACATCATATGATAATTTAAATGAATTATCATTTGAAAAATAAACAATATCAAAAATAGGATTATTATCAATTTTAAATTGATTAATTTGTTCATTTGTAAAACCATATAATTTCATATAAAAAAATATAGTTAAACTCGGATAATTATTTAAATTTAAAGTAGAAAAATCTAATTCTAATTCATCATCATTTTCATAAATATTATTACTTTTATGAAGAGGATTAATATAATAAAAATAACTATCAAAATGACTATTTAATGTACAAGTTGCTCCATTTAAAGCATAATTTTCATTACATTTAAAACAATTATGTTTTGAATTACCAAAACATTTTAAACATCCTTCATAACAAGTTCCTTTATCTGTTATATTAACAACACTTTTTTCAGAAATTATTAAAGTATTACTAATATAATATGGGTAATTTATATCATTCCAATTAAAATTAAAACCATAATTATAATTTTGATCATCATAAGGATTTAAAAAATAATTATCATAAGGAAAAATTGCTTTATAAGTATTATCAATTTGACATTTAATAATATCATTATTAATATTTTTTACATCTAATTTATACCAATGAATTAATCCTCCTGGAATAATATAAGAAAATTTATCAAAATCATATAAAGAATAAATTCCAATAAAACGTGCATCCCATAATTTAATATCTTTAATAAACATATCTAACCATTTAACTATTATATCAGAACCACAACAATTTTCATCATAATTACAAAAACAAATTTTACTTATTGTATTTATTCCAGAAACTAAATCAACATTTACAAAAGAATTTGCAATTGAAACATTAAATTCAGTGTAAGTTAAACCATTTATAATTGTAGATTTTGATATAATAATTAAATGATTCCATCCATAATAATAAATATTAAATCCTAATTCATTTATTGATATAAAATTATCTGTTATTGTTTTTAATTTATATTTTTGAGAATAATAATCAAAATAAATTGCAGATGAATCTGACATAAAAATATATTGATTTTCTAAAGGAGGATTATTTTGTGTTAATAAATCAGGATGAAACCACATTTCAATCATATAATTTGATATTGGATTTTCAGTATCTTTTATTAAAGGAAAATAAATTGATTTTGTTTTATAAGTTTTAGAAAATTGTAATCCACTATTTTCAAAATTAAATTCTTCTTCATTTAAACATTGATAAAATAAAGTAATATAATTTTCTTTACATTGAAATCTTTGTAAATAATCTTTTGAATTAATAGTATTTGAATCACTATTTGAAGGACAAAAATTAACATTTGAATCACATTCATAATTACAAATATCAGTTGAAATTGGTAAATTTGTATTTTGATTTATTTTTATATTTGGTAATCTCATAAATTCAATATTTCCATTATTTTCTTTATTTAAATATTTACATGATCTTGTGCATTTAACTTCTTTTTGATATTCTTCTTCTTCTCCTGGTAAACTTATAATATTTGTGTAATCAATTGATAAAAATAAATTATAATATTCTTTACATGCAAATGGAGTATTATCTTCATAACAATAACGATTTCCATTTGTTGTACTTGTACATACTAAATTTCCAGTTGTGTCTAAATTTGTATTTTTATAATATTTATTTTCAGCACCATTTAAAAATTTTATTCTTCTAAAATTTTTAGATGGTGATAAATTAGTAGGTATTATTTCAAATGTAATAGTAGTTTTTAAAACTTGATTATTTAATGTTGAATCATATGTAAATTGATTACTATAATCATATAAAGAAAAAGTTGATTTAACTGAATTTGTATCTATTATAATATCATTAAATGGAATTACAAAAAGTAATTCTGGAACAGAAATTAAATCTAAATTATGCATATTATAAATATTAGGATTATTTATATTTATATTTAAATAATCTGAATAACAATTAAAATTTCTTATGTAAATATCAGTATTTACATATTGAAAACCTTGAACTCTTAAAATTCCTTTTTCATTTTTTCTAAAAAAAGTTCTCATATAGGATTGATAAGTTGTATCTTCATTAAAATAAAATTTAGGATAATTTAAATTAACTTCATTATCATTAACATACATTTTTTTATGAGTATAACTAATTCCAACTCTAACATAAAACCATCTTGATGTAATTCTTTCAAAAGTTTTTGTAACTTTTTGATAAGTTGTATATCTTAATTCATAATAATTAGAAAAAGTAATATCATTAATAATATTTTTATTAAAAGGATAAATATTCTCAAATGGAATTAACATAACATCAACATTAGAAATATCAATTAAATTATGACTAATAACAATAGTAAAAAATTGTTTGAAAATAAAACTTGAAAATGAAGTTTGTAAATTTGAATCAGTCATAGTTTTAGGATTTACAATAAAAATCCAAAATTCAACAGTTGCTCTATAATTAAGTAAAAGTGGTATTTCAACTTCAAAATTAGTAAATTTATTAAAAGCAATATATTCATAAGTACAATTAAAAGAAGTAGAACTTTGAGTATAAGAATACCATTGAGGAGCAATTGCAGTATTATAACAACTCATACAAGAACTACTTCCCATATTAAAACATGTTCTACATCTAAAATCACATTCTTTACATAAATATAAATTATTAGTTGTATCACAATAAGCTCCTGGAACACAACCTCTTAAATTACAAGTTTCTTTACCATATGTATTTGAACAAAATGATGTTGCTCCTGAACCATAACTTGTTGAACATTGATAATAACCTGAATTCATACAACCTAAATTATAACAAAAATTCATTCTATTTCCTGATATTGTTAATTTATATTTAAACATTTCTGCACGGAGTAAAACACTTGTTATAAATATTAATGGAAGAGCATCTTCTGGCTTTGGATCTATATTATAAATTACTATATAACCTGATGTACTTAATTTTGATGTTCTTTTATCAAAATTATCATCAAATTCTCCTTTGAAGTAAATGTATTTTTCATCCCATTTTATATGATATTTTATAAATCCTTGAGATGGGATATTTTCACCTGTTTTATTTACACATCCTGATGTTATTGATGTACCATTACAAGCACCAATTGTTATATTTAAATCCCATTCATATGTATTTGCTAATCTAAATATAGCTGAATAACTTATATTAGCATCTTCTCTTAAAATGAAAACAGGGAAATTATTTGTTCTAAAATATGATTCACTATTATTTGCACAACCTTTTGTTATTAAACCTAAAAGTCTTGTTTTTTCTTTATATTCTGGAAGTAATTTTGTTAAAATTTCAGTTCCACTTGTTAAATAAGTATAATAACTTATGTATGAACATCGAAGGGATGAATAATATATTCCTGAATATTCATCTATGTATGGGTATGAAGAAGACCATGCTGCTATAATATGGTGATAACGCTCAAATTGGTTTATGTTTTCATCTTCGAAGTTGTTGTCATATTCTAAGTAATCTCCTGGGATTATTTTTGAAAAGATTTTTAATATTAGGTCAATTAATAATAGAAGGGAAAATAATTTAGTTTTTTGGATTAACATTTTGAATTAAAAAAAAAATTTAATATTTTAATTAATGAAAATTTATATTATATTATTTTAATTTTAAAATAAATATTTTATTATTATTTAAAAAAAAGGATTAATTATATAAAAAAATATTTTTATATATTTATCCAAACTAAATATTTATTATCCATAATTTAATTACTCATTCAAAATTTATTTCAAAATTCTAGATATTAAATTTATATTAATATTTTTAAATCCATACATAAAATTTATTTTATTTCATTTATAATTTCCTGTTTTAAAAAATTAAAAAGTATAAATAAAAAATAAAAAATATTAAAAATAAAAAATTATATTTTCAAAAAAACAGTTTTATTAATTAAACGTCTAAAAAAAAAGATAATAAATCGAATAAAAAAATCCAATTAAAAAATAGAGCAACTACTTTTTTCTTTCTTCTTAGTAGTAGTAGTAGTATAAACAACTTGTCCATTTCCATATTGATTAGGATAAGCATTATTTTGATTATAAACAACACCCTGAGTATAAGGACCCTGATTATTATAAACAACATTTTGATTATAAACTTGTCCTTGAGTATAAACTTGTCCTTGATTATAAACTGGTGGTTGATTATAAACTTGTCCTTGATTATAAACTTTTCCTTTGATTATAAACTTGTCCTTGATTATAAACTTTTCCTTGATTATAAACTTGTCCTTGAACAGGACTAACTTGACCAGTTGTTGCAGGATCTCCTTGAACAATTATTACATTATTATTAGCATTTTTATCCTCATCATCACCACTACAACAGGCTGCACAACAACAACATATTGCTGCACATAATCCTAAACAACATAATGTTGATGCTAAATCATCTCCACCTCCACCTCTCCTTTGAGGTGGATTTGGTTTTGGAAGAAAAAAAAAGTCTTCTTTTATATTTTCTATTAGATTTTTGAAAGGATGATTTAAACTTTCATTGTTTGACATTTTTATTTATTAAATGCCTTTTATATTTTTTAATTTTTTATTTTTGGATTTTTTTATAATTGTATTTTAAGTTATTTTTGGCTTTTTTTAGGAAAGGAATTTTAAATTTTTTTTTAAGAAAAATTAAATAAATGATTAAGCAAAATATTTTTGAAAAAAGATTAAGTAAAGATAATACATATTTTAATTCAACTAATCCTTTTTCAAATAATAATATTAATGAAAATTCTTTTGAAAATAATTTATTTAAAAGAAAACAATCATCAAAAAATAATAATCAAGATTCATGGATTGAAAAAATAGAACCAAAAATAACATTAATAAAAATAATAGATCAATGTTTTTATGAAGGTCATTTAATTTTAACAAATAAAACAAATAATTATTTAGTTTTTAAATTTAAAAATATAAAACAAGATTATTCAATAACTCCAATTTTATATTTTATAAAACCAAAAGAAGCAATAACAATTAATTTAAAAAAATTTCAAAGACTTTCTTTAGATAATCAAATTAATATGAAAGATAATATTTTTTTAATTTTAGCTAAGTCAGATACAATAATTGAAGATGTAAATGAAGCAATAATTTATTTAAGAAAAGAAGATTTATATTCTCCTGAATATCAAGTTATTCAATTTTTTATTGAAATTGATAATGGATATAATCCTTTAAATAGTCAAAAATTAATTGAAAAAAAAAATATTATTTTAGAAGAATATAATAAACAATTAAATATTAATAATATTAATTCTTGTGAAGAAGTTAAAAAATATATTAATAATATTAAAAATGATATTAAAGATTATAAAAATAAAATTGTTGATTTAAAAAGTAAATTAGGTGATATGACTAAAAATAATATTATTAAACAATCAGAAGTTGTTTTTGATAAAGAAACTTTTGATAAAATTCATAATTTAATTAAAAAAGATAATAATGATTATAATGATTCTATTTCCCTTTCTATGTTTCTATTTTTTATTTCTATTTGTTTATTCATTGGAAAATTTTTAAAATCTTTATTTAGATAAAAAAAAATGATATATATACATTTTAATTATAAATTAAAATATCTTCAATATTTAATTTCTAAAAAATTTAAAACATATTTTTAAAATTAATCTTTTTATTTTAATATTTAATATTTATTTTAATTTGGTGTTAAAAATAAAAGTATTAAATTAATTTCATTTTTTTTTTCTTTTAGTTGATTTTATTATTTTTTAAATTTCTTTTATCATTAACGATTTTAGTAAAATATTCATAGATTAAATTTTTAATTTTACAAAATTAAATAAAAATATCTTTTTATTAAATTTTGTTTATTGGAATTTTTCTTTTTTATAAATGAAGAATTTTGATTAATTTTTAAAGGAAAATTAAATTTTTTTTATTATTAATTTTAAAAAAATCTTTTAAATAAAAATGAAGAATTTGATTTTATTAATTATATCCTTGATTTTATTATGTTTTGTTTCAACAAAAAAACTCTTCGATGATCAACAATGTAAAAAAACGAATGAGATATGTAGTTCATATAAAGAATGTTGTCGAAAATGTTGCTCTTGGGTTGGTTATTCACCAGGTAAATGTTGTTAAAACTAAAATAATAGAATAGATATCTTAAAAAAAAAAAAAAAGAATAAATTATTTTAACTTTAAAAATATTTTTTATTATCCCTAATATTTACATTCCCTTCTTCTTTTCTTTCTTTTTTATTTTCTTATTTAACTTCTTCTTTAATTTCTTCTTTAGGTAATTTAACAAATCTAATTAAATCAAAATTTCTACTATAGAAGAATTTTCTTTAATAATAGAATTAACTAAATCACAATTTTCTTCATTTACATTATTTCCAACTTTAATAACATCAATAACTCCTTTATAAAAATCTTTTTTAACACTTTGATCTTTATCTTAATTATATTCTTTAAAAAAATTATCAATATGGTTCCTTAATGCATTAATTAAATCTTTTCTATATTCATTACTATTATCAATATTATTAATTGAATATTTTTTTTAATCTACTTAAAACTTGAATATATATAAAATGATAAAAAATAAAAATGAAAATGTCAATTTATCAAAATTAAATTTGGGAAAAATTGAATTAGAAAAAGAGGAAAAATTAAATGAGAATCCAAAACCAAAAACATCTCGTTTAATAAAAAAAAAAAATAGAAATAAAAGAAATTCAATATCAATGATACTAAATTCAAAAACTGAAATTTCTCCATTAAGACATCCAGAAAAAAAAAAAAACTGTTTATGAACCTTCAAAAAATCCAAGAAGTTCAATTAATAAATATTTTAAAGATAAAGAAGAAGAAGTTGAAAAAAATTTAAGATATAAAAAAAGATGTATGGAAATTAATATTTTAAGTAAAGAAAGAGCAAAATTAAAAAAATTATTAATTTTAACAACTGATATTTTTTCTTTACGTATTTTATCACAAAAAATAATGAAATTAAATAATAGGATAAATAAATTATTTAATATTAATGAAGGACTTTTAAATGAACCAGAAGAAAAAATAAAAAAAATAAAAAAAAAAAAAACTAAAAAAAATAATAATAATAATTATGATGATGATGATTCATCTGATTTTTCAGAAGATGAAGAAGAAAATTTACCAATTTATAATAAAATGAAAAGATTAAATAATTATTTAAAAATTGATGAAATATATCATGAAGGAAAAATTATTGATATTCATACTGTTATTTCTGCTATAAAAGATAAACCAAATTTCGTTTTTCAAAGAAATGAAAAAAATAAATTTTATCTTCCTTCGACAAATTATATTAATAAAAGAAAATTTGGTAATAGTACTATTTTTGATAAGTCATTTAAACCAGTTGGATTTACTAATAAAAGTATTAATGATATTAAAAATAAAAAAAGTTTAAAAAAAAATTTTGATGATTTATATTTTAATATTTTTGAAGAAAATAAAAATAAAAATTATGAAGATAATGAAAGAAATAATACTGAAAATAATATTAAAAATAGTTTTTTTAATAAAAATAAATATAATAGTAAAATTAGAATTTATTCTTCTTCTTATAGACCAACAACTTGTTCAAATTCTTCAAATCAAAAATCAATATTTTTTAATCCTGTTAAAAAATCAATTCCTATTATTAATAAAAATAATACTTATTCTTTAACTGAATTTAGTACAATTACTAATTCAAATATAAAAAATAATTATAATCATAGTTATAATATAGGAAGTAATTTATTCCAAAAAAATAAAAATATTTTTAATAAAGAAGAAAATATGAAAAATGAAATAAAAGAAATTTTAAATAATACAAAAGTAATAAAAGAAAGTATAGAAGATAAAATAGAAAAAAATTATTCAATAAAACAAAAAGATAATGAAAAAGTATTATTAAAATTAGCAAATAAATTATATAAACCAAAAAAAATAAAATACAAAATTTTTAATCATCAAAATGAAGAAGAGTTAACATTAGAAAATGAATATGTAAGGAAATTAAAAAAAATTCCAAAATCTTGTAAAGATGAATTTAGAGATTGTTTTAAAGAAATATTATATCAAGATAGAATATTAAATAAACTTAATCCAAATCAAATTGATGCTTTAGATGAAAAAATGAAATATTTACATGAACAAAAAAAAATTCAAGAAGAAGCATATAAAACAATGTATTTATTAAAAGAAAATATTTTAACTGGAAAAGAAGATGATGAAGTTTTCAAAGAAGAAAAAATTTTTGATAATTATGGAAATATTACTGGATTAGAATGGTTAGTTAAAAAAAAATATATTCTTGATGCTCAAAAAAAATTAGTTGGAGCATTTAATCCTTTAGAAAAAGAAAATTTATATATAAATTATCCTGATTTATAAATAAAAAAAATTAAATTTAAAATTTAAAAAATATAAAATTTTTATATTCTAATTCTAAATATTAAATTATAAATATTGTTTTAGTTTTATATTTTTTTTTAAATTCAATGAAAAATTTTTTTATGTTTAAAAATAATTTAATAATCTTATTTTTTTAAAAAAATTCTTATTTTATTTAATTAAACATTTTTTAAAGATTACTCTCCAAAAAACAATATTTTCAGGATATAAATGTTGAGCTAATTCAAATAACATTTTATCTAATCTAACTTCTTCATTAAAATTATTAATTCTAACATAAATTGACTCAAGTCTATATCCTAAAGCCATAAATTGTTCTTCAGTCAATTCTAATTGAGTAATTAAATTATAAATATTATCAACATTTGTATCTTTTGCTATTAACTCAACTAAAGTATTACATTCACTAACAAAAAGTGGATCTCCTCTATATGAATAACCCATTTTATATTCTTTGTAAATATCATCTAATAAATTTTTAACTTTTTCTTTAAATGCTGGATCTACCATTTTTTTATAAGTTATTAAATTTTAATATTTTTTTATATTTTATTTGTTTTTTTTTATATGTTTTTGTTTATTTGATTATTATTATTGTGAAAGAAGTTTTATAAAGAATGATTAATTAATATTAAATATAGTCAATTAAATAAATTTAATATTAAATAAACCTAATTTACTTATTTTAATTATCCTTTAATATCATCATTTAATTTTAATATATCTTCAACATAATCATATTCCATATTTATTATTTTTTTATCAATTCCTTCTTCAAGATCAGCATGAGGAACTTTAAAAGAATAATCTCCAGTTTTTATTCTTAAATTATGTACTAATTCAGTAACATTTGTTAATTGAGTTTTTGTTTTAAATGCATTTACAAAACCATTTAATTTTGAACCTGTTTTTTTACTATATTAAAATTATTTAAAATATAATATTCTTACTTAAATTTTTCTGGAATAGGTTTTTTATATTTTTTTAAATAATTATAAATATCATCTTCACAATCTTCAAAATTTGTTTTTTTTATATTTTCATATACATTTGTTAAATCATTAACTATTTCATTATGTAAAATTTGTTTCATTGCAATTGTCATTTTTTTTACTCCTTTTCTATAAAAATTATTTTTATTTTCATCATTTATTTTATTATCTACTGAAAAATTATCAGTTGTATTATTTAAATCTGTTTTTTCTTTATTTCTAGAAGTAAAATTTGTATCAAGTGTTGAATTAAATTTTTTATGTCCATAAAAATTTGATCTTGTTGAACTTATTATATTATTATATGTAGAATTGAAATTTGATTGAGTTTTAAATTCTTGAAAATTTAATATATCATCAATAGTTCTTTTTGTTTTGAAAATATCATGTTTTAATAATAAAATATTTTTTTTAAAATTAAAATCAAAAGGATAATAATTTTCTACATTTTTATTTTCTTGTTCTTTTAAATGTAAAGAAGTATTAAATTGAAAAGGATCATTTTTTTTATTATCTGTATTTAATAAATTTTGTAATTTATTTATATATTTTTTAGTTTGATTATATTCTTTATTATTATGATCTAAAATTAAAACATTTTCATATTTATTATTTTGTAATAATAGACTTTTATCAAATAAATTCTCATTAATATATAAATTTTTTGTTTGATAATCTTTTTCACTATATTTTTTAATTAAATCTTCATAAATTAATTTTTCAGTTTCTCTTTTTTTTTTATCATTCCTTAATTGTGATATTGCAAAATATCCTTTTGAAAATTCAGTTGTATCTCTATTTAATTCATTTAATAACTTTTTTCTAATATTATAATCATGTTGAAAATCAACAATAGTATTTCTCATAATATTAAATTTAGTTTTTACTTTTTTATCATCAAAATGTTTTGGTATAAAAGTTTCTGGTGTTAATTTTTTATGTTCTAAAGCAATTCTAAAATCTCTTTGAGTATTTAATGGAAGATTTTGTAATGTTATTTCTAATTTTTTTTTATTCATTTTTTTTATATAAATAAAAATTTAGTATTTATAATTTTTTAATTATTGAATAAATATATTATATAAAATTAATTCAAGTTTTTTAATTTATGAACTTAAAATCTTAATTGCATAAAATATTTTTGCTTTTATTTTTATTTCTCTTTTCTTTATAAATTTTTCAATTAACATATTTTTTTTAATTAAATTAAATATCTTATATTTCAATCTTAAAACTTTTATATTAAACATTTCATTTACTTTTGTCAAAATTTTATTTTCTCTATAAACTATTAAAGTATGTAATTTTAACATTTGAAAAAAATTATGTAATAAAAAAAATTTTTTGAATCTTCTTATTATTTTATCATTATTTATTTTATTTAATCTACAATTAATAATTAAAGTTTTAAATAATTTTGCTTTTAAAATTTGTGTTCTAAAAGTATTTATTAAAATATATTTTTTCTTAATTAAATTTTTGGTAATTTTAAAAAATAATTTTATTTTCTTTAAAGTATTTTTTCTATATAATTTATCTGCTTCTTCAATTTTTAAAAATAAAGGAATTGACATATTTTTAATCATTTTCATTGCTTTAAAACATTTTAATATTAATAAAAAATGTCTTTTTCCTTTAATATATCTATAAATTTTATTATATTTTAAGGAAAGAAAAACATTTTTTTTCTTTTTAAAAATTAAATAGGATTTAAATTTTTTAATTTTTAATTCATTAATTTCATTTTGTAACATCATTGCATTTAATTTTTTGAATTTAAACATAAATATATTTAATCCTTTAATTTCAAATTTTTTTTTTTATATTATCTAATAAAGATAATAAAAGTAAAATTCCATTTACTTTATTTTTTCTATTAATTAAAACTGCTTTTTTCCAATATAAAAGAAATTTAGAAATAAATTTTAATTTTGCAATTTTATTATTTTGTATTAAATCTATAGTTCTTTTAAATCTTCTTAAATAATATTTTTTTAAATGTAAATTTCTATAAAATAAATATTTATTATTAATTTCTTGATGAACGATTTTCAGTTTTTTAATAAATATTTTCCCTATTAATATTCTTCTATAATATTTTGCTTTTTCTTCTTTAGAAAATAACATAAATTTATATAATTTTTTGATCGTCTTTCTTGCTAAATTAACTAAATAGTATTCATTTATATCATCTATTTTTTTTTTTGTTTTACTTTTTTCTGCTAATATTTTTGCAGTATTTTTAAAGAAAGAAAGATAAGTTTTTTGTATAAAATATATATTATAATGGAATTTGATTTTATTAAAACTTTTTTTTTGCTTTAATTTAGATATAAATATTAAAAACAATTGTTTTCTTTGATATATTATAAAATTTTGAATTGCTTTTTGTTTTTGTAATTTATTTAATTTTTGAATTGTTATTTTTAATTGAAATTGTTGAAAATATTTTTTTAGATATTTTTTTAGAATGATGATTTGATTATTCTTTTCTTTATGACAAATTTCTATAAATTTTTTAAAAATAAATTTTGTATAATTATTATATTTAGCATTTTTTTTTAATATTATAAAAAGGTTTTTATACTTTTGTTTAATTTTATATTTATATATTTGAATAGTTAATTTTTTTTTCATCCTTCTATTAAATTATTATTAACATATATACATACAAGCATTTTTTCTTTTAAAATTAATAAAAGAGTTCCTAAGTTTAAATTTATATATTTTATCATTCAACATTTTATCATCTATTTCAAATTTAAATTTCTGATTTTCCATATATTTTTAATTAAAAAAATATAATTAAAATAAAATATTATTTAATTATAAAATATGGAGTATTATTAATTAAAAAAAAAGTAATTATGATTTTCAATATAAAGACTATAATAATTAATATTGTATTTAGTTAAATAATAAATTGTTTATTACATTAAATATATTTAAATAAAAATAAAATAAAAGATATGAGTTTATTAAAAATTATATATAAATATAATATTATATTTAATATATTAACTTTTAAAATTATTTTAAATTAAAAATGTTAAATTTTTTATTTTGTTCAAATTTAAATAATAATAAAGAAGTTGATGAAACAAAATTTGAATTAAACAATACTTCTCCAATAAAAAATGA
The DNA here is from genome assembly GCA_023807205.1 of Isotricha prostoma. Lineage (NCBI taxonomy): Eukaryota > Ciliophora > Litostomatea > Vestibuliferida > Isotrichidae > Isotricha > Isotricha prostoma. The sequence continues at coordinate 43,182 of JAJMZS010000011.1, read as the reverse complement.
TATAAATAAAGAAATAACTGCAATAAAAAATAATAAATTAAAAACTTCAATAAATACTTCTCAAAGTTTTATTTATATAAAAACAACTTTTGAAGAAAAAGAAAAAGAAGAATTAAATATAATTGAATATCCAGAAATAAAAAACAATGTTATACAAAAACCATTAGTTAAAAATAATAATAATATTAATACATTTATTTATAAAAACTACAATTTTTTGCCTTCAAAAAAAATTATAAATGAAGAAGATTCTTCATTAATTTATTTTGATGAAGACTATAATAATATAAATATTTCTAATAATAATAAAGAGGAAAATAATATTAATAATAAATATTGTATTTATTGTGAAGAAATATATAAAAAAGCATTTAAGAATAATGAATTAATCAAAGATAAAAATTGTATATATTGTCATAGATTAATCAATAATAAAACTTTTGAAGAATTAATTAATGATGGAACATTACAAAATGATGATGATGAAAGTATTATTGAAAATTCTAAAAGTTATTATTTTGAAGATTAATTAACTTTAAAAAAAATTTATTGTAATGATATAAATAGAAATTATGAGAAATTAAAATTTGTATAATATAATTTTTTTTTATTATAAAATTTTTTTAATAATAATGATTTATATATAATTTAAATATAATTATAAATTAAAATCTATCCTAAATAAAATAAATGTTTTAAAAAAAATATACTAGATTGTCAAAAAAATTAGTTTCAAAAAAATAATGATAATAATGTTGAAAATAATGATAAAAATAATCAAAATATTAATAATAATGAACAAAAAAATTTAGATAATAATGTTAAAAATAATGATAAAAATAATCAAAATATAAATAATAATGAGCAAAAATCAGATAATAATGTTGAAAATAATGATAAAAATAATCAAAATTTAAATTATAATAATGAAAAAATTAATGATGAAAAAACAGATACAATAAATAATCAAATAAATAAAAAAAATGTAGAGGAAAATAAAAAGAAAGTTGAAAATCAATTAAATAATAAGAAAAGTTATTTAACATCATTAAAAAATTTATCAGAAAATAAAAAACTTTTTTTTGAATTAATTAAAGAATATATCAATAAATCATATATTAATATACTAAAAATAATGGATTATTATAAGAGTAATTGTATATATGAAAAACAAGATTATTTGTTAATTTATAAAATAATTTGGGAAATTTTACAAACAAAACCAAATGAAATAATTATGAAAAATTGTATAAAAATAATTCAATTGTCTTTAAATTTTGAAAATACTTTTTTTTTAACATCTAAGGAAAAATTAACAATAAATTTATTTAATGAAGAATTTAAAGGAATTAAAGATAATTATATTATTCAATTAATATTAATTAATGAAAAAGAAAATAATGAAATAGAAAGTCTTATTAATATTAAAACTGAAGATAAATTTTATAAAGAAATTATTTTTGCCTCAAAAGATATAAAAAAAGAAAAAGAAAAACAAGATTTTAATAATAAATATTTAATTAAAGAAAAAAATAAAGATATAAATATTGATATAAGATTTATATCAAAGACAAGTAATATGCAATTATTTATAAATAATGAATTAATTGATACTATAAATAATGAAAAAATTACAATTGAAATTAATTTAAATTCACAATATAAATTAACACCATTATTATTATATCAAAATATTGATGAATTAAAGAATCCATCAATTATTGAAGAAAAAAAAAATATGATTTTAAAAATTGCAGAGGAAAATAAAAATGTTATTAAAAACCAACAAAATCAAACTGATGATAAACCTATAGAAAATAAAGAGAGTAAAACTCAAAATCAGAATTTAAAAAATATTCAATTATGGAATACTAATAATTCTATTGAAAAAAAAACAAATATTTCAATTAAATTAGCTGATTTAAAAAAGGAAGAGATACTTTCAAATATTATTCAATTTATTGGAAGTAAAAGTTTCCTTCCTATATTTGAATTAATTTCTGATACACAAGAAATATTTGAAGAATTAAGTGAGATTATAATCAGTTATATTAAAGTTGATTATGCTAATTTTTTAGAAGCATATTATTCAAATTTTTATAAAGGATATAATTATTTTGGTAAAAAATATTATTCGAAAACTAAAAATCCTAATGTAAAAATATTATTAATTATTTCTGAAATTTTTATTAGAGAAGAATTAATAAATGATATAATAAACTCTAAAATTTATGATAAAGATTATCATTTTTTTTCAACTGAAATTGATAGATATTTATATGAAATATTTCCATATTTTTATGATTTAATTTTATTTTATTCAATAGAAAATAATGGAAGTGCAGACTATATATTAAACTATATTTTACAATTTATGAATGAAAATCATCGGATTAATGATATGGACAATATAATTAAAAAAATAAATAATGTTTTAGAAAATAATTTTCCTAATTTTTATACCCCTTTACAAAATTTTGAAATATATAAAAATACTTTTTGGCAAAAAAAAGAAATTTTAAATTGGTTTAAATCCAATACTAATAAAAAATTTGAGTTTATTGAGAATGAAAATAAAAAATTTGATTTATTTTATACTTGTTTTAAATTTTGTGATATGTTATTTTTAAAGGAAAAAAATAATGATATAGAACAAAAAATTTTAAGATATATAATTCTTAATTTAAAAATAGGATTCAATAAAAATATTGAATGTAATACAAAATCAATATTTTATCATAATGCTAATTTTTTAATTTTATTGTTAAATCATACTCCACTAGTGAAAAATAAAGATATTAGACCTTTAATTGTAATTATTGAATTATTAAAAAGTCTTTTATATAAAAGTTCAAATAATGAATATTTTGATATCAATAAAAGATTTATAACTTATAGTGTTGAATCAAAATCTAAAGAAATTAATTATCCACAAGAAACAAATAAATTTATTGAAGAAGTTATTATGCCATATAAATACCCTGAATTAAATGAAAATTTTGGAATTATATTAAATAATTTAAAAATTTATAAAGATATTAAAAAAGAATTATTTTCATGGAATTCAACGTATGCAAATCTTAATTTATTTTATCCTAATTATTCAAAAGATATGAAAAATGAAGAAAATAACTTAGATGATAATTTTAATCATAAAATAATATATAAAAGATGTTTTCATTTAACAAAAGATATGACTTTACCTTTATTAGAACCAATTATTGATTTTAAATACTATGAATCAAATTTTTCCCAAAAGGATAAATTTAATGTGATAAGAAAAGAAAATTATAATAAAAATGATTATAATATTAATCTTAATATAGAAGATAATGAACCTAAAGAAAATGAAAAACTGATAAAATGTTGTGTTTGTAAAACAAATTATCATATAACAGGATATTTAATTCAATCAAAATCTTTTATTGAATTTTATGCAAAAGAAAATATTTTTGAAAAAAAATGTTTAGGTTCATTAGGAATTTTTGGAAAAAATACAAAAGATTATAATTATTATTTACACTTAAATTTTCAACAAACAAATTTTATTTTAAAAAGAAAATATTATTTTGAAGATAATGCACTTGAATTTTATTATGATAATAATAAATCATATTTTTTAATTTTTGAAAACACTGAAACAAGAGATAAAATAATTAATAAAATAACAAAAAATTTTGAATCAATAATTTTAAATCCAAATAAAAAACCTAAAATAATAGATGGAAAATATAATATAAATTATATCAAACAATTTGTATATGATAATATTCAAAATGAAATAAAAGAATTTAATTTTAAAAAATTTCATGATTTATGGAAAAAACACAGAATTTCAACTTTACAATATTTAATGTGGGCAAATATTTTTGGTTCAAGATCATATAGGGATTTAACTCAATATCCAGTTTTTCCTTGGATTATAACAAATTATCTTCAAGATAAAAGAATTTTAACATTAAAGGTTGAAATAGAAAAAAATGAAGAATTGATTATTAAACAGTTATTTGATAAATATATAAGAGATTTAAATATTCCAATGGGTATGATGGAAATAAATGATAAAAGTGTTAGAAGAAAATCATGCTATATTGAAACTTACACTGATTTAATAAAAGAATTAAATAAAAATTATTATAAAAATAAAGGCATAAAAATTAGTAAAAAGATTCCAAATAATATATGTAAAATATTAAAAATTGAAGATATTGATGAAAAAAAAAATGTTGTTGAAATATTAAATAAAGAACCTGTTATCAGCTCAAATGCAAATACTAATATACCTTTAAAACAACCAAATATTCAACAAGAAAAAAAAAAAGATGAAGAAGTTAAAAAAAATGAAATTAAAAAAGAGGAAGAAAAAAAAGATGAAAAAACAGTTGAAGAAATTAAAAAAGGTGAAATTAAAAAAGAAGAAGAAGAAATTAAAAAAGAAGAAGAAATTAAAAAAGGAGAAGAAATTAAAAAAGAAGAAGAAATTAAAAAAGGAGAAGAAATTAAAAAAGAAGAAGAAATTAAAAAAGAAGAAGAAATTAAAAAAGAAGAAGAAGAAAAAAAAAAAGAAGAAGAAATTAAAAAAGAAGAAGAAAAAAAAAAAGAAGAAGAAATTAAAAAAGAAGAAGAAATTAAAAAAGAAGAAGAAATTAAAAAAGAAGAAGAAAAAAAAAAAAAAAAAGAAGAAGAAAAAAGAGAACCAAAAGAATTTGAAGATTACAACATAAATTTAGATAACATGAAAATATATTCAAATCCAAAAATTCCAATAGATTCAATTCCATATTTTTTTGGAAGTCATTTTTCAAATCCAGCATATGTTTGTTATTATTTATCAAGAATATTTCCTTTTTCTTTTGCAGCAGTTGAAATTCAAGGAAATAATTTTGGAGCTGCAGATAGATTATTTATGAATTTAGAAAGAAGTTTTACTAGTTCTTCAACTGAAAAAAGTGATGTTAGAGAATTAGTTCCAGAATTATTTTATTTACCAAATTTATTTCAAAATTTTAATAATTTAAATTATGGATATTTACAAGATAAATCAACAAATCCAAATGCTACTTCTAAAATTTTAAGAGAAATACATCATGTTCCTCCTTCTCAAAAAATTTATGTTAATGAAGTTTTAACTGGATTTTGGAATGAAAATAATCCAAATTATTTTGTTTTGATTCATAGAAGAATTTTAGAAAATAAAAATTTAAAGATTAATGATTGGATTAATTTAATTTTTGGTATTTATTCTAATGGAGAAAATGCAAAAGAAAAAATTAATCTATTTATGCCTTATTGTTATGATAATGTTGTTTCTTGTAGATTAAATGAGATTGAAAAAGGAATGAGATTAAGTTATTTAAAATTATTTGAATTAGGAGTTAATCCTAAACAAATTTCTTTTCAAGATCTTGAAAGTAGAATTGATATAAAAAATTGTCCTAATTTTAAACAAATTAATATTCCATTTGATGATGATAATAATAAAATAAATTATAAATATTTTAACTTTACTCATTCATATTTTGATATTAGTAAAAAAGAAATAATAGATGAAAAAGCAATTCAAAATTTTAAAATTCTTGATAAGGTTTATACTTATAAAATAAATGATTTTCAATATAAAAATGAGATATCTCAATCTAAAATTACATTTTGCACAAATTATAAAGCATCAAAAAAAAAATCTTTTTATATTTTAGGTTTAGAAGATGGAATTACTTTAATTTATTATACATTGCATGATTATAATTTTACTGAAAATGTTAAAAAATTTTATTTATATAAAATATTAAATAATCATTCAAAAAAAATTAACTTTATTCATTCAAATGATAATTTAAATATGTTTATTGATTGTTCAAATGATGATTATGTTCATTTATATACTTTACCAAATGTAAAATTAATTCATTCAAAAAAAATTCCAAATGTTAAATTTGTTTTATTAACATCTTCACCTTTACCTGGATTTTTAGTAATTACTAATAATGATATATTTATGTTTAATATTAATGGAGAATTAGTTTGTAAAATTAACAATACATTAAATATTAAACAACCAATTATTATTCATGATGAAGAATTTAATGATTATTTATATGATGTTCAATCAGTAGAGGAAAAAGAAATAAAAAATAAAAATAATGAAGAACAAGAAAATAAAAATAAGAATGAGGGAAAAGAAGAAAAAGAAGAAAAAGTAGAAAATGAACAAGTTGAAAAAGATAAAAAAAATGTTGAAAAAGAAAATAAAAATGAAAATAAGAAAAAAGAAAATGATAATATAAAGAATAATCATTCCCATTTATTTATTAAATTACCATTATTACAAATATATAATGTTAAAATTGAGAACAAAAAATAATTTAAATTAATTATTTAAATCTATTTAATAACTTAAAAAAATTATTATTAGACATTAAAAATGAAAAGAAATAAAATAATATTTTTATTATTATTTTTACTATCTTTTATTACTTCTAATATTATTCCTTCAGATTATATAATTTCTTTAGATGATAATAATTTTGAAGAAGGATTTTTAAATTATACAAATTTATTTATTGAATTTTATATAACTTTTTGTAAATATTGTGTTTCATTTTATAAAAATTTTGAAGAAGCTTCAAAATTATTTAATGATAATATAACATTTGTAAAAGTTAATTTAGAAAAAAATCCAAAATTAGTTAAACAATTTAATATTGATTATGACCCTTATTATTTATTATTAAAAAAAGATGAAAACTTTAGTAGAATTTATAAAGGTCCATATGATATGAAAGAATTTGTATTTTTTATAAGAAAACATTTATACAATTCAGTTTTTGAAATAAAAAAAATTGAAGATTTTGAAAAATACTTTTCAAATAAAACTCCATCTATTATCTATTTTAAAAATGATAATTTACAAAATAAAAATTTTGAAATTTATAATAATTATTCTTTATCAGAAGATAAATATCATTTTTTTTCATTAATAAAATCAAATGAATTATTAAATTATTTTAATATTACAAAAGAAAATAAAATAATAAAAGAAGATTTAATTTTAATTTTAAAAAATTTTGATAATATTCATGATGAAATAATAATAAAAAAATATCCTTTAATTACATATAAATTCTTATTCAATACAATAAGAATTTTTGCTTATCCAAATGTAATGAAATTCAATGATGAAAGTAGAAAATTAATTTTTATTGATAAAAAACCATCATTAATACTATTTAAAAATATTAATTTAAATAATAAATCAGAAGAAAATTTCAAAAAAATTTGTTCTGAAATTAAAAATAAATTACAATGTGTAATTTCAGGTTTAATGAGTCAAGATGAACCAAAATTAGGTGATTTAATAGGAATCACTAATTCAGATTTACCAATATTTTTTATTATTGATACAAGAATTAATATAACTTTATATAAATTTGAAATAAAAAATAATCAATTTGATTATTTTTTACTTAAAAATTTTGTTAATAAATTTATTAATAATACTTTAGAAAAATATATTAGAAGTGAAAAATTTAATGAAAAATATTTTTATCAAGAACCTATTTTTAAATTAGTTGGAAGTAATTTTGAAAAAGAAATTAAATTTAATAATCATTCAAATGAAGATTATGTTGTTTTATTTTTCAAAAATTCTTGTTTTAAATGTCAAATTTTCTATTCTATTTATGAAAAAATTGCTTTTAAATATTCTTTAAGAGTTAATAAACACATAAAATTTTTTAAAATTGATATTCAATTAAATGATTTACCAAATGATTATTATATTGAAAAAATTCCTTTTGTTTATTTTTACAAAGCAGGAAATAATAATTATATTAAATTAAATTATGATGAAGTTTTATCTGAAAAAGATTTAAATAATTTTATATTAAAACATACTTCTTTTCCTCTTAAAGAAGTTACAATGGAAGAAATAAAATTAATGATGTATAAAGAAAATCATCCTAATAAAAATGATTTAAATGAAGATTTATAATAATAATATATTTATATATAACAAATAATTAATATAAAAAATAAAAGTAATAAATAAATTTTTTATAAATATCAATTTTTTATTGAATAGAATTAATATTATTGATTTATTTGTTTATGTTTTAATTAAATATTAAAAAATTTTATTATTCATAAATATTACACAATTTATTTAATTAAATATTTTTTAATTAATTTCTAATTTTAATTATTTTAATTCATTAGTAAAACTATGTCAAATTCAATTGAGGATATAATTACATTTAATAAAGAAGAAAATAGATTATATTTTAATAAAGATTATCTAGAGAAGTTAATTAATTTATTAAATTATTTAAAAGATGAAAATGAATCTGATGAAAATAAGAAAAAAGAAATAATTCAAAAATTAAAAGAAATATTTATTGAATACAAAGAAATTTCAATAATTATAATTTCTTCATTTTTTTATGATGATAAAAATCAAATCGATTTAATAGAAATTTTAATAGATATTTATTTAAAAAGTGAAAATTTAAGAGAAATTTCAAAAGACTTGTTAAAATATTTAATAGAAAATATTACCATAGAAAAAAAATATTTTGATTATATTTATTTTAAAATTGGATATGCTCACAGAAAAAACAATTTAAATGATCAAAAATTATCTATTTATTTAAAATTACTTTTGTTATTTTATGGCAAAGAAATTGAAAATAAAAAATTTTTTCCAAAGAAATATTTATTTTTTTTAAATCCAAATGAATCACTTATTAAAACAAATATAACAAAAGAAGATAAAATTTTTTTGAGGAATAATTTTTCTATTTATATTTCTTTTTTAATTGATAAATATTCAAATAATGAAAATTGTGATTTAATTGATTTTACTTTAGAAAATGAACATAATTTAAAAATTAGGTTAAATGAAAATAAAATCAAAATATATTATGATAATGAAAAATGTTTTGAAAAATTAAATACAGAAATTAATTTAAATGAATGGATTATTTTAAAATTTAATATTGAAGAAAATGAAAATAATGAAAATAGTATAATGAATTTATCTATAATTTCATATAAAAAAAATATAAATGAAAATAATTATATTATAAATGAAGAAAAGAAAAGTACTGAATTTGAAATAAAAAAAAAATTAATATATTCAATTTCTTTTTTAAGGAATTTTAAAGGGAAATTATTATATATTTTTTCAACTAATCAAAATTTATTTCAAGATAGTAAAAATGAAAATATAAATTTAATATTTGGAAAATTAAATAAATTAAATTTAGATAAATTACAAATTAATAATAAAGATTTTAATTTTATATTTTCTCCTTTTTTATTTAATGAAATAACTTTTGAAATCTTAGATCCTTGTAAAAATTATAAATGTTATTTAATCAAACCAGAAAATAATTTTTATCAAAATTATATTTATAATTATCATAATTTTAGAAAAAATATTTTTTTTATAGGAAATATTAATTGTATAATTCCACTTTTTGAATTTTTATATTTATTAGATAATGAAAATGGAGAAAAAAAAATTCAAATTGAAATTTTAAATGATTTAATTAATCTTATTGAAATTTTAAATGAATCAAAAAAAAATATTTTAATTATTAAAGAAAGTAAATTTTATAAAATTATAAGTTTATTCATTGAAAAAATTAAAGATGAAATATTTACTCAAAGTAATTTTTTACAATTTTTAATAAACTTTTCAAAAAAAAACCCAGAAATGCTAAATGATAATAATTTGTTCAAATATATTATATTTAATTTTAATTTAATTGGAAAATTAAGTGATGAAAACAAAGAAAAATTTTTTTCTTTTTTCTTAAAACAAAATATTCATCAAAAAATAATAGATAATTTTGATTTTTCTAATATATTAATAAATATGAGTAGTTATAATAATATCACTTTAGTTATGAGAGAATTTTTAAAAAATATTATTTTTTTTTTTAAAGAGAAAAAAAAAAAAGAAAAAAATGGTATTACTTATATTTACAAATTATTATGTCTAAATTATCATGAAGAATTGATTAATTTATTATTTAAAATATCAGAAATTGATATTGAATCAGGAGATTGTTTTTTAGAAGTTATAAAAGAAAATTTTAGAGATACAATTATTCTTTTTTTTATAAATGAAAAAAGAATAAAAATGCAAATTAAATTTATTGATTTAATAAAAAAAATAACTGAAAAATATCCAGATCAATTAAATGAAGGGAAAAAAAATGAAATTAATCAATTAACTAATTTTTTAATTTATTATTTTAAAATTGAATCTTTTCCAGAAAATAAAAATCAATTTAATCTTAATCAAAGAACAGATAAAAAATTAGATATTTTTTTTATTGAAAGTCTTAATATTATATACAGATATATTTTTATAGAATTAATTAATATAAATGAGATTAATAAAATTTCTTTAATTGATCCTTATAAAATATATAATGATAATTTTATTTTTGGTTTAATTAGAGAATTATATAAATTCAATTTTTCTGATAAATATGCAGATAATGTTTTAATTAATAGTCATTTTTATAAACAATTTATAAAATTTATATATTTTCAAATTATTATATATAATAATATTGAAAATAATGAATTAAAAAACCAAATAAATTTGAATAAAAAATATTTTTTAACAAAAATAACAACAACAAATTTAAAACATTTTATGGATAATCCAATTAAAAAATTAAAATATTTATTATTTCAAGCATATATTTTTTCATTAAAAGAAGAAAATAAAAATATAATTAAACCACAGTATTCAATTGAATTAATAAATTTAATATTATCTCAAACTAAAATAATGTTATCTAATTTTAGTTCAAATAAATTAAATTCTATAAAAAATACTAATAATGATAATTATTATAATTCTTTGTTCAATCAATTAAATGAATTTATAAATGAATTTAATAATCATCCAAATAATCAATTAAAAATTGAATTTAATAGTCAAAATAATTCCTTTTTAGATGGATATGTTGTTTCTTGTATAATTTCAAAAAAAGGGGAATTAGTCTTTTTACATAAAAATGAATCAATGTATAAATATATTAATAATTTATACTTTATTTTTGATTATCAAACTTTAGAATTTTTTTGTAATTACTTTTTAATTAATTTTCATACTGTTAAAGTTGAAGATTATAGAATAATTATTTTAATTTATTTAATTCCTCTTTGTTCAAATATTCAAAGAAAATATGGTCATATTAAATATAAAGATAGTAATTATTCAAATGATGATAAAATAAACTTTAGAAAAAATTTTATATTTTTATTAAAGTTAATCTATCTAAAAAGCATTATAGATGAAAATTCAAAATTTGTAAAAATATTTGAGTATTTAGATATTTTAATAAAAAAAATTAATAATGTTTTTAATGAATTTTCAAATAATATTTTATTAGAAAGTCCATTAAATGAAATTAATGAGTATATAAATAAGAAACTTAAAATTAAACTATTTTATAAGTATAAAGAAAGCAATAATAATATTATTGACACCAATACTACAATAAATAATAATGAAGAGAAAAAATATGAAATTAATATGAAAGATATTATACAAAAATTATTTGAAATGAAATTAAATAAAAATAAAGATAATTTATTATTTGAAATACCACATCCGATACCAAAAAAAAATTATGACTATTTAATAATAAATGATATAAATGGTAAAAACATAGAAAAAAATGAAAATGATAATGAAATAGAAAATAATCAAATTGATAATTATATAGAAAATGATAAAATGAATAATATAATTAACACAAATAAAATTAATAATAATCAATATAATAAATATACAATTGATTTTTCTTTAATAAAAAATAAAAGAATTGAAATATCTAATAAAAACCAATTATCAAATTTATCAAAATTAAAATTATATAGAAGAATAAAAAAAGAATTATTTATTTGGAATGGTTCATATTCAGATAAAAATTTATTTTATAAAGAAATAAATAATCAAACAATTTTAAAATTTAAAAAAAGTAATCATTTAACAAAAGATTTAAGTCAACCACTACTTATTCCGATGATTTATTCTGATAATTTTGAAGAATTGTATTGTGAACAACAATTTTTTAAAAATGATAAAAGTACTTTTTATATTATTCCAACTCCAGATATTAAAAATTCAACTTGGACTTTAAATAATTTTTTTTTTAATATACCAAATTTTTCTTGTTGTATTCTTTTCTTATCAAATCATATAAAAGGAAATTTAATTTTAAAACAAAATTATTTAAAATTTATAGGAAATATTAATGAAACAATAAATTGTAATGGTTCAATTATAAAAAGTAAAAAAAATACATTTTATTTAAAATTATATTATTCTGAATTAAAAATGATTTTAAAAAGAAAATACTATGATCAAAGTTTAGGAATTGAAATTTATACAAATAGAAATAAATCATATTATTTCTTATTTTTAAATGAAATTGATAGAAATAGAGTTTTATCAAATAGTTCAATAATGAAATCTTTACCAAATCAAATATTAATAAAAAAAAAAGAAATATCAATCGGTATTTCAAATAATACTTCAATTGATTTAAATAATATTATTACTCAATGGGAAAAAAAAAAAATTTCAACTTTTAATTATATAATGTATTTAAATATTTTAAGTAATAGATCATATAGAGATATTTTACAATATCCAATTTTTCCTTGGATTATAAATGATTATGAAATATCAATTAGAAAACCAAAAAAAGAGAAAATTAAAACTTATGATATTGAAATTATAAAATATAAATTAATTAATTTGAAAATAAGAGATTTTAATAGTCCAATGGGTTTACTGGAATTAAATGAAAAAGGAATTAGAAGAAAATATTCATATATAAGTTCATATTTATCAGCTTTAGATAATATAATTGATGATTTACAATTAAATAATAAATATAAAGAAGTAAAAAAATTAAATAAAGAAATAGAAAAAATAAATCTAATATTAAATAAAAAAAAAGAAATTGAAAATAATAATAAAAATGAAATAACTTCATCAATGAATGCAATTTCATTTTCAGATATAATAAATTCAATTAAAAAATCAAATTATACAAATAAAGAAATTAATTTTGATTTAAAAAAATTAGAATTTGAAGACGACTTTTTTGAAATAATTCAAAATGAAATGAAAAAAAATCCAAATTTAAAATTTGATATTATCTCATTACCAAGTTTATTTGGTTCTCATTTTTCAAATCCTGCTTATGTTTCTCATTATTTAACAAGAATTTTTCCATTTTCTAAAATTGCTATTGAAATTCAAGGAAATAATTTTGATACACCAGATCGATTATTTATTAATATAGAAAAGACATATAGAAGTGTTTCTAGTGAAAAAAGTGATACTAGAGAATTAATCCCTGAATTTTTTTTTTTCCCTGAAATGTTTATTAATATTAATAATTTACAATTAGGAAATTTACAAAAGATATTAGATAAAGATGATAGAAAAAGTACTTATAATATTTTAAAAAATTTCCTAATTAATAATGAAAATAATAATGAAAATAATAATAATGAAAATAATAATTATGAAATACAAGTAAATAATGTTTTATTACCATATTGGAGTAAAAATAATCCATATTTATTTATAACAATATATCGTAGTTTATTAGAAAAAACAAATACAAAAATAGGAAAATGGATAGATTTAATTTTTGGTGTAAATTCAAATGGAAAAAATGCACAAAATCATTTAAATTTATATTTAAGATATTCATATCCAAATATAATAAATAAAGAAATAAATAATAATAATGAAGATGAAAAAGAAAGTTTAATTAAAATGGCAGAATTAGGTATGAATCCTATTCAAATTTTATTTGATGAATGTAAAGAAACTAAGGATATAAAATATGAAAAAATAATTGAAATTATGATAAATAATTATCAAAAAGATTATATTCCTATCAAAAATAATAACAATTTAATTTTTGACCAAAATAATATAAATATTGTAAATATTCAAAGTGAAATTTCAAAAAGTATTATTTGTAATTATAAAAATAATTTTATTTTATTTACAGGATTTTTAAATGGAAAAATTTATCTTTATAAAATTAAAAAAGAGACTTTAAAAGATTTAAATCAAATAAAAATGCAAAATAAAGATAATAGTAGAATAACTTGTTTTAATAATTATTATGAAGAATTTGACACTTCTTATTTATTTTTTGGAACTGAAAAAGGAAGTATTTTAATTTATAAAAATGAATTTTCACAAAACACAATTGAATATTATAATATTATTAATTATCATACAAAAGAAATAATATCAATTAATTCAAATACAAATTTAAATATTTTAATTGATTCTTCTTATGATGGTTATATTAATTTATATTTAATTCCTTCATTTACAATAATAAGAAGTATTTTTTTTAATCCTAATTTATTTATTATTGAAAAAGTTTTTCTTTCATCAAATCCACTTCCTTGTTTTCTTCTTTTTACTAATGAAAAAGAATTTAAATGTTTTGGAATAAATGGAAAAGAAATTTATTCTGAATTTATTGAAGAAGATTTTATTAATCCTCACATTTTAACTGGAGAGAATTTTATAGATTATTTAATTTATGAAGGAAATAAAAATAATTCATCTATTTTTATTAGACAATTTCCTTATTTAGGTTTAGTAGAAAAAAAAAACATTGATGATGTTTTATAATATATTTTTAAATATCAAAGAGTAAACATTTGTTTTTATTTAAATTTATACAATTTTATATTATTATTATTAATGTTTTATTTTTAATTACAAAAAAAGTTTATAATTTAAATATAATAAATATGAAAAAAAAGAGTTTTTATAAAAAAAAAATTTAAATTAAAAACTAATAAATAAATTAACAAAAAATGGAAAATATTCCTTCAGAATACTTAAATGAGAAAAAAGAAAAATTATTAATACCTAAACCATTAAGTCCAATTAATAATAAAATAAAAATAATAAAAGATGATTTTTTAACTACAAAAACTGAAAAAAAAGAAATAAATAATTCTTTGATTAAAAATAATTCAACAGAAAAAACAAAAAACTTAGAATTTAAAGAAGAAACAATTCAAAATGAATCAATTAATAAAATAAATTCAATAATAGAAAAAATAACAACAATTCCAAATTTAAAAAATTATTCAGATTATAAAAAAGAAATTTCAAAATTAACAAATGAAAAATTAAAAAAAAGTAATACTACAGAGTTTCAATTTCAAAATTTATTATCAAACAAAGAAAAAACAATAGAAGAAAGTGAAATAGAAAAAATTAAAAAAATAGGAAAAATAGGATTAAACAAAACATTTTTAGATATAACAACAGCAAATTCAAAAAATATAATATTATCAAATAACAATTGTTCAATATTTTCAAAAGAAGATTTTCAAAGTATAAAAACAAACAATTGTATATTTAAAGGAAAATGGTGTTATGAAGTATTATTAATAACAAATGGTTCATTTCAAATTGGTTTTTCACAATATAATTCAATTTTTACACAAATAAATGGAATTGGAAATGATTTATTAAGTTTTTCTTTTGATGGTTCAAAAAAATTATCATTACATAAAAATAAATTTTCTTATGGAAATATTTGGGATTGTGGTGATATAATTGGAGTTTGTATTGATTTAGATAATAAATTATTAGAATATTATTTAAATGGAAAAAAATTAGGAATTTGTTTTGAAAATATTCCAGTTGGTGAAAATATAGTTTATTATCCTTCTATTACTATTAATAAAAATGAAAAATGTGTTTTTAATTTTGGACAATATAATTTTCAATATAATTATTATGGATATAAAATATTTGATTTTAATATTAATTGGTCTGTAAGTATTAAATTTTTTGATTTGTTAAAAAATGATTTAGTTGGTTATTTAAATCAAGATTTAAGTTTTTATGAAAAAATATTAATTTTTTATCAAATTTTTGATTATTTAATTCATATTTCTTTTAATGATCCTTTTATTTTTAAAAAATATGGAATTCCTTTTTTAAATGATTTATATCATAAAGATCAAAATTTATTAAAAGTTTTTCTTGATAATTTAATTGATTTTATTCCTGAAAAAAAAGATAAAGTTAAATTTGTTTATTTTATTGTTGATAATATTACTAGTTTAATTGAAGAAAATTCTGTTTTAGGAAAAAAAGGAATTCCAAATTGGATTGAAAATATTAAATTATTTCAAGCAATTTTATTAAGTGATAATATAGTTAATTATTGGTTTGAAAATGATGTTATGTATACTTTAAAAACCATTTTTAATTCTAATTATTTTAAATTTACTGATTTTTATAATAATATTATGGTAAATAAAAATTTAAAAATGAATGTTTTAAAAGCAATCAAAGTTATAAATAATAATTATTTTGAAAAAAAAAAAAGTAATTTTTTATATATAAATAATGTTTATTGTGAACATATTGCAAATTTTATTAAATATTTATTAACTGAACAAAGAAAATTTTCAAATGATAAAATATTAAAAGATCAATTTAATGAATTTTTAAGAATTGAATTAAAACCAACAAATGAAGATTTATTAAATTTTTTACAAAATGATGAAAAAATTACAAAAAATCAATCAGTTATATATAAAAATGTTTTTTATCCTCTTTTTCATATATTTGTAAGAGAATATATAAATATTCCATTTGAAAAATTATCAACTGAACCTTTTTTTATAAGAGACAATAATTTGTCAATTTATCAAAATGATATAAATTTAGGAGGAACTATTAATAATGTAACAAAAGATTATTTTAATACAATTGACAAAAAAGATATTATTAAAAATAATGAATTTTATGCTGATTTTTTTCATAAAATTATAAGAATGGGATATGAACATTTTTTACTTCCAATAAGAAGAAAATTAGAAAAATTTATTACTAAAAATAAAAATATTACTTTAGATAAGTGTATAATTGATAATGAAAAAGGTTCTGAAAATTTTGATCAAATATTTAAAAGATATTTTAATTTATTTTCTTATCATTCTCAAATTTTATTTTATAATTTTTCTTTTTATGTTACAAAATATATTTTATATCTTAAAAATCAAAATAAAAATATTTTATATTTTTTACCTGTTAATTTTATAGAATTTCCTTTTTCTTTATTTCAAATTTTAAGAAGAACACATTGTAAAATTTTAATAGATCAAAATTTAAGAAATGAAATAAACCAATCTTCAATTTATTTTGTTAATGATGATTATATTGAATCTATATTAGAATTATATTTATATTTATTTTCTGATGAAAATATAAAGAATCCTTCAATCAAAGAAAGTTTAATATCAAAAGTTTTTTTTTTTATTGAAATATCATATTTTGAAATTTATGAAAAAAAGAATCATTTGTTTGATTATTTAATAAAAGGATTATTAAATAATTTAAAAAATGATTGTTTATCAATTTTATCTTGTAAAGTATTATTAAAATTAATTAGTCCAATTTGTTTTGCAAATGAAGAAATAAATATAAAACCAAGTATAAAATTAGTAGAAAATTATTTTAAAAATATAAATTCAATTTTAAATGATTTTTTGATAAGTCATTTTAAATATTTAAATAAAATAATGACACAATATCTATATCATTTAAGTGATTTAATGGAAAAATTAGGTAAAAATATAAAACAAAATATTCCAAGAAAATATATTTACTTACAACAATTATCTATTTACTATAATTTAATGTGCGATTTATTAAAATTAACTGAATTTTTTATTTATATTAATCCTAATTCTTTTTTATTAACAGATTCTTTAATATATTATAACTTTATTGATATTTTAAAAAATTTAAATTATAGAATTTTAGATAAAAAGCATATTGATTATTTAATTAAATTAGCAAATGAGTTAAATTTTCACCCTAAAGAAAGTTCAAAAAAAACAATTTACATTAAAAATTTAGGTTATAGTATAATTGGTATATTTCTTAAAATTAATTCAAATAAAGATAATATTAATTATAATAATTTCATAAATAAATTTTCTAACATTTCAGATTTGGAATTTGATTCCTTTTTAAACTTAGTTGATATTATGAAAATTGAAATTTTAATTCCAATTCCAGAAAAAAAAATTGGCTTAAATACATATAATGATTTTATTTTAAATTTAATAAATTTAAGGAAAAATATTGGATTTACTAATGAAGAAATTGATAAATTTATTGAAAAAGGTATTTTATGCATTATTTGTTATAATAAAATTGCAAATATAAAATTAATCCCTTGTAAACATATTTCTTGTGAAGAATGTTATATTAAATATAAAAAAGAAAAAAATATTTGTTTTATTTGTCATTCTTTAATTGAAAAAGAAGAAAAAATAGAAAATAATATAAAATGAAAATGATTAAAAATTAATTTTAAAATAATTATTTTTTGGTATTAATTTTATTATATAATCTTATTATTTTTATTTTTTATAAAAAAATATGTCTTAATAAATATTTTATGATTTTTACATTATTAATTTTTATATTTTATTATTATTCATTTAATATTTTTTTTAATAAATTAGTAATTTCTTTTAAATTTTCTTCTTCAGGATCATTAATAGAAATTAAGTTTTTATAACTTAAATTATTTTCTAAATTAAAAGAAGTTTCTTGAATTTTTTTTTGATAATTTATATTATTATTATTAATATTAGTATTAATTTTTGGTAAAATATTTTTTTGTGAATTATGATTTTGAATAATCTTTTTTTTATTTATAAAAATACTATTTTGTGAAGAAGAAATTCTCATTGTTTTTTCATGTTTTAAATTATTAATAAACTTTCTTAATAAATTAATTTCTTGTTCTTTTTCATATATTAATAATTTATTATTTTTTTCTTCATTTATTTTCTTATTTATTCTATTTTGTAAATTTTTATTATTTTTTTTATATTCATCAATAATTTTTAACATTGATAAATAACTTTTATCTAATTTTTTATATTTAATATCTTTGTCATTTATTTCTTCATTTAATTTATTAATTTCATTTTCAAAATTGTTTATTTTATTTTCTTGAATATTAATAAAATTTTCCATTTCAATTTTATCTTTTAAAAAATTATCAAATTTTTCTTTATAAATTTGTAATTCATTTTCAACTATTTTTAATTTTTCATTTTCTTCTTTATATAAATCTAATTTTTTTTGAAGTTGTTCATTCATTATTAAAGAAGTTTTTAATAATTTTTGTTTTGATTCTAATTTATTATAAATATCATTATCTAATCTTTCTTTTAATTGAATTATATTTTGTTTTAAATTTAATAATTTTTCTTTTAATTTTATATTTTCATCTTCTAAACTTTTATTCTTTACATTTAATTCATTTATTTTATTTAATTGAGTTTTTAAATCTTTTTTTTCTTTTTCTAAAGCTAATATTGAATTTTTATTTATTTCATTTTCTGATATTAATTTTTTTATTTCTTCTTCTTGTTTTATATTAGTTTCTTTTAATTTTTTTATTTGAGATTCTAATTCTATTTTATTATCTTTAAAAGTTAATATTTCTTCATTCAATAACTTAATTTTTGCTAATAAATTTTCATTATCAAAATTATCTTTTTCTATATTTTCTTTTTCTTTATTTAATTTATTATTAATTATATTATTATCTTCTTCTTTATTTTCTCCATTATTTATTTCATTTTCTATTTCTTTATTTTCTTCATTATTATTATTATCTTCTTCTTTATTTTCTTCATTATTAATTATCTTATTATTATAATCTTCTTTATTTTCTTCATTATTTATTTCATTTTCTTTTTCTTCTTTTTCTTCATTTTCTTCATTATTAATTCTATTATTATGTTCTTCTTCTTTATTTTCTTCATTATTTATTTCATATTCTTTCTCTTCATTTTCTTCATTATTAATTAACTCATTGTTATCTTCTTCTTTTTTTTCTTCATTATTAATTAACTTATTGTTATCTTCTTCTTTTTTTTCTTCATTATTAATTAACTTATTCTTATCTTCTTCTTTATTTTCTTTATTATTTATTTCATTTTTTTCTTCATTTTCTTCATTATTAATATTATTAAATTGATCTTCTTCTTTATTTTCTTCATTATTTATTTCATTTTCTTCTTCATTTTCTTCTTCATTTTCATTATTTTCTATTTCTTCTTGTTCATTACTATCCTAAATACAAATTAAAAAAAAAATACCATTTCAAAAATAAATTAAAATAAAATATTAAAATTAGATTAATTAATTTATCATATGAAAATAGTTTTTATATTTTAAAAATAAAATAAAAAAATATAATAAAACAAAAATAAAAAAATATATAAAACAATAATAAAAAAATATATAAAACCTAATTTTTATTATTTATTTTCTCTAACCAATTTTCTAAATCAGGATTAGTTGAAATAATATTACAAGGAATTATTTTTACAACACATTTAGAAATATTTAAAAAATAAACTAACTTTCTTAAAAAAATAAAAACAACATAATTAATAAAAATAATCATAGAACAAATTAATAATAAAATAACAATAATAGCTAATTTTTTTTTTTTTTTTAATTCATCATTAACACTTTTTAATACAATATTATCTAATCTATCAATAACAGGAATAATAAATTCATAATAAATTTTTTCCATAACATTATAATTACCAGAAGAAAATATTTCATATGCAGGATAATTATCATTAAGATTTGAATTACTATCATATTCATATATTAAATTATCAATTTTTTCAGTTAACATATCAATAAATGCATCAGTATTATTAATTAAAATAACCATTTCATCATTTAAACAATTTTTATATTCTTCAGTTTCATAATCAAAAACAGCCCCACATGCATTCAGAAGAAAATTTTTATTATAAAACTCATTTAATAAAGGATAATTACTTAAATAAGTATAATAAGTATATTTTAAATCATTATTTATAAAAGAATTACAATCTAAAGTATTATTAACATTACATTTTGATAAAATACATTTTAATTTTACTGTTAAACAACTTGCAGTTGAAAATCTTCCAAAAATATAAGTTTGAACTTCCATAATTTGAATATTATTTGATATTACTTTGTGACTTATTATAAATAATCCAAAACATGCAGAAATACAAACTAAAAAAATTATTGTTAAATGAACATATGAAGTATTTTGTAAATTTAATTTTTTATTTTGTTTTATATCTAAATTAAATTCTGATTCTCTTCTTTTTAATTCTACTTTTTGATTATTACTTATCGGTTTTTTTATATCTTCAGTATTTTTTTTCTCTATTTTTTCTTCTTCTTCTTCAAAAGATTCTGAAGACTCTTCTTTATTATTAATAGTATTTTCTTTTTCATTTTCAATATTATTTTTAAAATTTTCTGTAAAATTTTTCACTTTTAATATAATCTCATCAATTTTATCTTGTGAAATTTTAACTAATTTTTCTAATCCTTGTCCTAAATAATTATTAGTAACCATTAATTGCCATAAATAAACAACAAAACAAAGACAAACAAAAATTAAATAAATAGCATTTAAATACCAAACTGCATTAATTTTACTATTATTTTTCTCTTTAATATATTGTAAAATATATTTATTATATTTTATCAAAACAGGAATAACAAAATCAAAACTATTATAAATTGATTCAAAACTTAAATAAAAAATTTCATATTTTTTTTCATCATTAAATAAAGAAATATTTCTTGTATAATTTAAATCATGTAAAAGTGTACTTGCATCAACTAAACATCTAGTTAAACTAATTGCAAAAGATTCCGTATCATTTTCATTAAAATAAACATCAGGATATGTAACATTTATATCTCTCCAAAAATAATCAGCATTACCAAATTCAGAAAAATATCTTTCAATTAATATTAATTTTGTTGTTGTATCATCAGTCCAATTTATATTTTTATTAATTAATAATTCAAAATATTCATTTTGATCTTTAATATATGAATTATATTTTAAATTTGTTTGATTTAAAAATGAAAAATCAATTAAAGCTAAAAGTGATAAACAAGAAGAAATAATTTGCATTAAACCATTTTCAACAATATAATAATGACTTTGTAAAGTATCTAATTTATTTAAAGATTTATCTGTATTTTTATATATTATAAAAAACACAATTGAAAAAATTCCTGCTCCAAAAACAAAAAAAAGTGCTGTTGTAAACATATAATAAAGTGAGTTTAAACTTTTATTATTTTTTAATATATTTTCTCTTATTTCAAATATACGATTTAATTTTGATAAATCTGAATTAAATCCTGGTGCACTACTTTGACTTGCATTCTCATCGTCCATTATATTATTTTGTTTTTGACTTCCATGTACTCTTGAATATTTTTTTATATATTCTTTATATTTTAATATTGTATTTTGAAATTCTAAATTTGAATTTAAATAATTTGCAAAATTGTTTATATTTTCTTTTATTCTTTCTTTTTCTTCTAAATTTATCTCATAGTAATTTTTTAAATTATCGATTTTGTTTTCTTGAGATAATATTTTTTTATTTGTTTCATTATTTTGAGAATCATCATCATTTTTATTTAAATTTTTGTCTTTTTTATTATCGATACATCTTATTACAAAACATACTTTATCTTTTCTATAATTATATTTTTTAAAAGTAAAATTAAATTTATATGATAAAGTATTTTTATCTTTTGTATCATTTTCTATTAATTCTTCTAATTCTGAAAATTTACTATAACCAAATAATCTTTTATATAATATTAACTTTTGATCAAAAATACTATCTGATGATTTATTAAATGTATTATTACTAAATTGATGATTAAATTTTACATGAGACATACTATTACTACTTGAACTTGCTTTTTTCTTCAATGCACTTTTTGTATTAGTAATACTTAAATAATTAGGATTTGGAGTTTCATTTGGAGTTGGTGTTGGAGTATTATTTATATTTGGAATTTTAAGATTAATGATTTTATTATTATTATCTTTATTATTATTATCATTAATTTCATTATTATTATTATTATTATTAGCATCATTATTATTATTAATATCTTTATTTTCATTGTTATTAATAGTAGAATTTATTCTATTTAAATTAAAACCTAAATGAATATCTTCATTATTACTATAAGATTTATTTTCTTCTTTAGAAATTAAAGATTCTTGTTCTTCATTTATAATAAAATTAGTACTTATTCTAGTATTATCAATTAAATTACTTTTTTCAACAATAATAGTTTCAGGGGCAACATTTTCTAAAACTAATCCTTTTTTAGTACTTTTTTGAAATTCCATCATAAAATTAGGTATTTTAATTTCATATTCTAATTCAATATTTTCATTAATTTCAATATTATTTTCAATTTGTTCTTCTTCAATTTTTAATTCTTCTTTTTCATAAATATAAGTTTGGCTGAAATCTTCACTTTCTTCAGTTACATTATTTTCATCAATAATTTCTTTCTTATTTCCTTTCATAAATATTTTATAAAAGTTAATAAAATTTTTACATATCATATAAAAAGGAATATCATTTTCAGTAAAAAATAATTTATTTTTCAATTTTAAAGTATCTTGAATTTTTTTTGACATTCCTTGAATAATAAAATTTGAATCAATAAATATTAAATCATCTAATTTTTCTGGTACAATCATTCCAATAAAATAAACACTATTATTTAAAATAGGAAAAATTTTAATATATAATTTAATAAAAATAATAGAATTATTTTTATCTTTTCCAAAAGTAGAATATTCTTTAGTACAAATTATTGTTCTTTCTCCAATATTAATAAAATTTTGCATAAATTCATGATGTTGACTTGCAAAAATTTTTGGCATTAAAATAGAAATATTTTTTTCTTTTAATTCATTATAATTATATTTAAAAATTTTTTCAAACTCAGAATTAACTTTTTCTATTATTCCTTCTTTTCCATTATCTCCATTTAAAATAATAATTCCAGTATCATTTTTAAACATTAAATTATAAAAATTTTGATTAATTGAATCTGAAGAAGTTTCATTTTTTCTTTTTATTGATTCTAATTCTCTTTTTAAAAAAGAATCATCATTTATTTCTTCTATATATTCACAATAAAAATTAAATACTTCATTTATTCCTGTATATAAAGAAAATAATTTTTTCCATAATTGTTCTACATTTAATTTAGATATCATTATTTTTTCTGATAATTTAAACATTTTATTAAAATCTATAATTGATTTATTTTCTTTTTTTGAAAAAAATTTCCAAAATTTTTCAGTTAAATCTAAATCAATCATTATTTCATTATAAAATTTTTTTTTATAATATTCATATTTAAAAATAAAAGTCATATTTAAATCTTCTAATTTATAACAAACTTCATTTTCTTTTTTTAATTTTTCAATTAATTTTTCACTTATTTTAATTTTTAATCTTTCTAAAGTAAAAATTTCTTGTTTACTCATTTTCATTAATTTAACTTTATGAAAAAAATAAATACTCAAACATAAATTTCCAATAACTTCTAAATAATAAAAAGAAAAATTAATTAATAATTCAGGAGAATAAAAATTAGAACTAATAAAATAATTCATAATAGCAACAATTAAACTATTTAAAAATACATTATCATCAATAAAAGGTTTACTTCTATCAGACCATTCTTTTTTTGAAGGTAAATATAATTTTTGTTTAGTTTTTGTTAAACATTTTGGATTAGGACATTCTAAAATATGAATTTGAATTATTCCAGTTAAACGAGTTTTTGTAATTTGAATTTCTAATCCTGTATTTATCATAGTAATTATTGAACGTAAATAATAAAGTAAATGTTTTATATTTTCTATTTTATAATATGGAATTTCACAAAAAATCCAATTTTCAAATTTATTTCTTATATTAAAATATATAAATATTACTAATAAACTTGATAATAACCAAATTATTCCTTTTTCTGTTATTGTTAAATATTTTACTATAAAACAAAATAAAGATGTCCATATATAAATTAAATGAAAAATACCACATATTGTATTTGTAATAGTATCATAAAATATTATTTTTTGATAGTAAAAATAAAATAAATAAATACTCACTATGAAATTAACTAATAAAAAAACTTCTATTGTAAATTTGTGAATTAAACTTTTCATTACTGAAAATAAAATTGAATTTAAACATAATATTATATTATAATAACTTGTCAATTGAGCATAATAATTAATTGAAAGATAAAATGCATCAATATAAAAATTTTGAAGAAAAATAACAAAAAAAATACAATAAAAAGTAGAAATTAAAGATATAATAAATATTGAAATATGGTCTTTTATTGGACAAGAATAATCTTTTATTAATGTATTTTTTTCATCACCAAAACATAATAAAGATGAAAAAAAATCTAAAATAACATTATATAACATATAATATGTAATTTTAATAATTAAATTTCCAATATAATAACTTATTGAATAAACACTTTCTTTATTAGTTTTAAATAAAATAAAAATAAAATAACAACTAATAACAATTAAATAAATTGCCCAAATATAAATAAACAATTCAAAATCATTTTTATCATTCATAACAATTTCTTTAAAACGAATAATTTTTCCTAAATTCATTAAAATATTATCTGAAGTATTATTTGAATCAAAAATTTCAATTTGAGGTGAAAAAAAACCAGAAATTGTTTGTAGATAAAAAATAATAAAAAATATTATTGATTCAATACGAGATTCTGATTGATTGTTTACTAATAAATTCATAAATAATAAAAATCTTTCTTTAAATGATAATTGATCTGATTCAAAAAGTATTATTTTTTCTTTTTTCATTGAATATTTTATATTTTAAAAATAAAATTTTTTACAAATTTTTTTATTTTTTTTTTGATTTGATATTATTTTATATCTGATATTTTCTTTATATAATTTAAGGTTTTTTATTCAAATTATAATATTTTATTTTTATTTTATATTAAAACAATTTAAAATTTTTTTAACATAAAAATTAATTTCTGGACTTAAATTATTTTTAGATTTTTTATTTATATTAAAAAATGAAAATTTAGAATTTGAATGCTTTCTTTTTAAATGAATATTTCTAAAAGAAGAAATATTAAATTTATTCATTGTATTATACATTAAATTATTTTTATCATTATTATTATTATTTTTTTCAGTTATATAATTTTTAAAATGAAATCTTTTTATTTTATTTATGTTATGAAAATATTCTATTTTCTTTTTTTTGTTTTGAAAAATTTTATTAATCTTTTTATTCTCAATATCTTCATTTTTATTAAAAAAAATATATTTATCTTCTAAATTTTTTATAATTTTTTCCTCATTTTCAATTGAATCAAAATTATCATCATAAAAATCTTTTGAATTATTATTATTATAATAATTTTTTTCACTTTTTGAATAATAAATTTGTGGAAATTTTTTTTTTTCTAAGTTTCTGTAAGATATAAAATAATATTTTTTTGCTGAAGGAGATTTTAAAAATTGATTTTTTTCTTTTTTATTTTTTTCATAATATAAATGTTTAAATAAATTATCCATTTTTTCATAAGTGTATTTTTTTTTTCTTTCATTGTCAAAAATATCATATTTATGAATTATTTCTTCTCTTTCTTGAACTTTGTTTTCATCTTCTATAAATAAAGGAATTATTTTTCTATGAATTGATGGATTTGATTTTATTGATTTTAATTTATTTTTTTTATTTCTTGAAAATTGTTTTTCTTTTGATGTTAAATTTTGTGATATTACATCCCATACTTTTTTTTTATTTAATTCAGTTTCAATTAACATTTTTTTTTTGAAATTGATTTTTTAAATAATTAAAATTTAATAAAAAAAATGATATTTTTTTTTATATATGTTTTATTATTATATTATATTTAAATAATAATATTATAAAATGTAATTAATAATATCTTTTAAATAATAAAATAAATATTTTAAAAAGTGATTTTTGTTTTAATAAATATTATAAAATTTATATATTATAAAATTTATAAATAATCAAATTAATATAAAAAAAATATCTAAAATTAATAATTATAAAAAAGCAAAAAAAATATTATTAAAAATAATAAAGATAAATTATAATTAATTAAAAAAAATGATAGTATATTGGAATAAACCAAAAAAAACAAAACAAAATATAAAAATTAAAACAGAATCAAATGAAAATATAAATAATGGAACATTTCAAAAAAAAAACAATTCTATTATACAAAATAAAGAAATTTCATATGATTCATTAATCGAAACAAAAAATTGTTCTTTTATTTCTCAAGATTCAAATAGTCTTTTAAATATTTTTCAAAATGAAACAAATGAATCAAGTTTTTTAGATAATGAAATATCAGATAATAATAAATCAGAAAAGAAAAATAATAGTTTTGAATTAATAAAAAAAAATTTTGAAAATTTAAGCTTGAAAGAAAAAGAATTATTTATTAAAAATGAATTTAAAAAAAAAATAATAGAAGTTAATATTTCAGATAATTCAACTGCAACTTTTTTAATTTTAATGAAACTCTGTTATAAGAGTAAGTACTTATTAAGTATTTTATATAATTGTGTTATTGATAATTTGTTTAAAATTTTATTAAGTAAATATAATTATATTTTTATCAAAGAAATTTATGAATTTTTTAATTATCTTGAAATTAAAAATTTTATTAATGAAATATTAAAATATTTTAATTGTTTAATAAATGATAAAAATGGATATCAAATTATTATATTTTTTATAATGAAAAAAAATTATGATGTAATTAATTTTGTTTTTTTTAATTTTTTATCATTTTTTGTTCAATTTACTTTAAATAAATATTCTTCTGAAATTATTTGTTGTTTATATTCTTTAAAAAATGATTATATAAATCATCAATTTAATATTAAATTGATTCAAAATTTTAAATTTATTGTTTCTAATAAATATGGATTTGACGTATTTTCATGTGCAAAAAAATATGCAAATAATGAAGATAATTTATTTTTTGAACAATTAATGAAACTATATTTTTAATTTTTTAATATTATGAAAATTTATGTATTATAGTATCTAAGAAAAGATTAATTATTCCTTGTATATTTTAAGTCTTAAAATAGAAAAGATATAATTGATATATAAATTATAAAACATTATTTGTAGTATAAAATTTTTAATTTTTATATTTTTTAAATTATTAATTGAGAGTAAAAAACAAATATGTAAATAAAAGGTTATTCAAAATGAATAGTTTATAGTTAAATGAAAATATTATAAAATATTAAATTAAATGTTATTTAAAAACTTTCTGTAAAAAAATATTATTTCTTTATATGAATAATTTAATATTAAATATTTAAAAAAAAATAAAATGAAAAATTCTTTTTTTTAAAAACTTTTTCCCTAAATTTAATATTTCCATTTTTTTATTGTTTTATTTTATTCTCTTTTTATGATATATTAATATTTTCTCAAAATAAAAAATATTTGGTTTAAAAAACTAATTTTTCAAAATATATAAAATTAAAAAATTATTTAAAAATTATATTTTTATAACATATTATTGACAATATCTTTTAACTCAATAAAATCAGGTCTAAATTTTTCATTAATTTCTAACATTTTTTGTATAACTTGAATAAAATTTTCACTAAAATTCTCATTTAAAATATCAAAAATAAATTGTTTAACATCATTAAAATCAACATATTTTCTTATTTCATAAATAAGATCAATATTTAAAGTTGCAGCATATAAAATACATAAACCTAAAGAATAAACATCACTTTTAAATAAATTATGTTTAATATCAATTTGATTTGTTCTTAATCCATTAAATAAAAGAGGACTCATATATAATTCAGTTCCTCTTAAAGTATTAATTTGTTGATTTTGATTTATTTTTGATATTTGTTTTGCTTCACCAAAATCTGCAATTTTATATATTTTATCTTTAAATATTAAAACATTATGTGGTTTAATATCTCTATGACTTACATTTTTACTTTGTAAAAATGATAATGCATCTATTAATTGTTTCATTATATTTATTAAATCTTCTTCTGAATAATTTATTTTTTTTTCTATATTATTTTTTATTTCTTTTTCCCAATCATTTAATCCAACTTCCATTAAAATATAAATTATAAAAGTTGTTGAATCTAATTTTGTTTTACATAAACCTAATATTTTTACTATGTTATTATGTTTTAATTTATGACATAATTTATATTCTTTTATTATATCTTCTAAATCTAATTCTTCACTTAATATTATTTTTTTCATTGAAAAAATTTCATCATTTTTATCTTTTACTAAATAAATTTTACCAAAAGTTCCTTGTCCTAATTGAGTTATTATATTATATTCATTATAATCAAAAGATTTTAATTCATCATCTTCATTATTTTCTGATTTTTCTAAAAGATTATCATTTCTATTAAGAACTATTTCTGAATTAATTAATGAATTTTTTTCTGTTAAAATATTGTAATTTCCAACATTTTCTCTTTCATTTAAAGGACTTTTTGATAAAAAAGAATTTGTTAATCTTTCATTTTGAAAATAACGATTATTTGATAATGAATTTTTTAATTTTGATATTTCTTTATAATTAATATAATCTTTTGTAAAAAATTCATTTTCAAATTCTATTTTTTCATTATAATTACTATAAGGACTTAATTTATTTGAATATCTATCATTTAAAGTTATAATTGGACTTTCAATTTGTAAATTTTTCCTTTTTTTTATTAATTCTTTTATTTTTTCTCTGTTTTCTATTTCTTCTTCATTAAATTTAAGTTGTAAATTTTTTCTTTCTGTTGAAGGAGAATAATAATTTAATCTAAATCTATTTACTCCTTTATTATTAAAATTAATACTTTTATTAGTTGGATTATCAAAATTAAAATCATAATAATTATTTGTATTATTATTAAAATTTATATTGTCTGAATTTCTATCATTTGAACTTGTTTTTCTTGAAATATTATTTGATTCAGTTTCTGATTTAGTAAATAAATTTATTGTTCTTTTTGGAATACAAATTTGATAATTTTTATTATTTCCATATCTATTATTAATATTTTTATAAGAATCATTACTTTTAGTTCTATCAATATTATTTTCATAAATTGATCTCCAAGATTGAATACTATTATTAAGTAAATTATTTTTATTTACACTTAAATAATTTATTCTTTTTGTAGGATTTTTAATAATATTATCTTTATTATTTTCGTTATCATCATCTTCATTATCAATTGTATTATCATAATTTCTTGTATTATTAGAAGTTTTTAAAGTAACTCTTGTTTTTGAAAATTGTTTATTCATTAATGAAATAGATAAATTTCTTCTTTTATTTGTGCTAATGTCTAAATTAGTGTTTCCAATTAATTTTTGATGTAATTTTATTATTCCATTTTCTTCATCATTATTATTAATTGCTTTTAAATTATAAATATCATATGAATTTCTTGAATTATTTGTATTTTTATTATATTCATTTAAATTAGTATTATTACTATTTTTTTTAGAAATTAATGGTGAATTATTATTAAAATTAGAATTATTTGTATTAGTATTAGTATTATTATTAGTAATATTATTATTAGAATTATCATATTTAACAATATCAATATTATTATTATTTAATTTATTTTTACTAATATTTTTATTATTAGAATCATCCAAAGAATAAATCTTAACATTTTTAGTAATGAAATTTTTTCCACATTTTGGACAATACCAATTAAATTTATTTAAGCTTCCCATAACTTTACAAAGAGAACAAACAACAATTCCTTTTCCACTAATAGTTCCATAATATAAAACTCCATTACATTTACCATATAATTTATGTCTAAAAGTTAATTTATCAATTTCATCTTTATTAAAACAATTACAAGGAAGTTCTTTTGGTTTAGTAATTTTTTTATTTAATTTTGCATTTCTAATAGCTAATTTTATTAATTTATATTCTAAAGGATTATAAATTTTAGCATATGATTTAAATTCTTTATGACAAATTATACAAGTCCAAGAAACATCTAAAGGACTAATTAAAAATTTACATTTTTTACAAAATAATTTTGTATTTTTAATATAAAATTTATCCCCACATTTTATACAAGACATTTGTTCATTTATCATTGCATTACAATGATATTTTTCCCAAGTTGCAGGAGGTAATACTTTATCAATAACAGAAATTATTGAAGAATAAAATTCTTTTTTACAATTTATACAATACATTAAAATTGAACTTTCATAATAACACATTTTACAATTTGAACATATTACATATAATATTTTATTATTATTTATTTTTGGATCTGAAACTGTTATAAATCTTCCTTTACAATTATGAATTGGAATTTGATCATAATAACAATGTTTTCTAAAATTTGATAAATAAAAAAAATTATTGTTTTTTTTTTGAGAATATTGAGTAAATTTTCTCCATGAATTTATACATAAATTATACA
The DNA here is from genome assembly GCA_023807205.1 of Isotricha prostoma. Lineage (NCBI taxonomy): Eukaryota > Ciliophora > Litostomatea > Vestibuliferida > Isotrichidae > Isotricha > Isotricha prostoma. Next base: position 11,656 of record JAJMZS010000011.1, on the reverse strand, counting down.
TTGGTTTATATATTTCTTTATAAAAATATTGCTCACATTTATTTATTAATGATGGTAAATTTTTACTATTTTCAAATATTAATTCACCATAATATTCTTTTAAGATTAATTTCATTTTTTGAAAAAAAGATTTTAAAAAATCTTGTTCTTTTTGATTTATTATTTCTTCACAATTGTCTATAAATTCTACTTTATATCTTTCATATACATTTTCAAATGTTATTGTATTTTTTATTATTTTATTTGTAGTTTCATAATTTTGATTATTTATTATTTGATTATTTGGATTTTCCATTTTTTTTTATTTTTTTATTTACATTAATAATTTTATCATATATTTTTAACAAATATTTTAAAAAAAAACCCTAAAAAAAATAAAAAAAAAATTAAAAAAAAAAATAAAAAAAAATAAAAAAAAACATTTAAAAAACAAAAAAAAATGAGTATTCAAGTAGCAGTTCGTGTACGTCCATTTAACTCTCGTGAAAAGGAAAAAACTTCAAAATGTATAATATCAATGTCAGGTCCATCAACAACAATAATAGATGATCTTCAGCAAGAAAAGACATTTACATTTGATTATTCATTTTGGTCTCATGATTGTTATATAGAATCACCATCAGGTTATCTTTCTCCTGATTCATCTCAAAAATATGCAGATCAAAAATTAGTATTTGATACATTAGGACGTCAAATATTAGATAATGCTTGGAAAGGTTATCATTGTTGTCTTTTTGCATATGGTCAAACAGGTGCTGGTAAATCATATTCAATGGTTGGTTATGGTAATAATAAAGGAATTGTTCCTATATCATGTGAAGAAATATTTAATAGAATTAATGAAAATAAAGATCCAAATTTACATTTTGAAGTTGAAGTAAGTATGCTTGAAATATATAATGAAAAAGTTCAAGATTTATTAATGCCTCCAAGTAAAAGACCAACAACAGGATTAAAAATAAGAGAAAGTAAAACATTAGGAATTTTTGTAGAAGGATTAACAAAATATCCTGTAATGTCATATAAGGAAATATCTGATAAAATGGATGAAGGATATGAAAATCGTACAATAGGTTCAACAGTAATGAATGCAACAAGTTCTCGTGCTCATACAATAGTAACAATTGAATTTAATCAAATACAAAATATAGGAACTACAAAAAGTTCAAAATTATCAAAAATTAATTTAGTAGATCTTGCTGGAAGTGAAAGACAAAAATCAACAGAAGCTACTGGTGATAGATTAAAAGAAGGTTGTAATATAAATAAATCTCTTTTAGTTCTTGGTAATGTTATAAATACATTAGCAGATAAAGCAATGGGTAAAAAAAAAGATGTTTTACCTCCTTATCGTGATTCAGCTTTAACAAGAATATTACAAAATGCTTTAGGAGGTAATTCTAAAACTGTTATGATTTGTGCTTTAAGTCCAGCTTCAATTAATTATGAAGAAACTTTATCTACTTTAAGATATGCTGATAGAGCTAAAAAAATACAAAATAAAGCAGTTATTAATGAAAGTGAACATGATAAAACTGTTAGACTTTTAAAAGAAGAAAATAATGAATTAAAAAAAAAAATTGAAGAACTTTCTAAGAAAATATTAGGTGGTGTAATTAAAGAAGAAGATAAAGAAATATTTAAAAATTTAAAAGAACAATATGATGCAACTGAAAAAATATGTGAAAATTTATCTAAAAGTTTTAGTCAAAGAATTGAAGAAGCTAAAAAAAATGATAAAGATTTTTCATATGAAAAAGTTGATTGTAATTATCCTCATTTAATAGTTTTAAATGAGGATCCTCAATTAAGTCATAAATTAAAATATTCATTAAAAAAATTACCAATTTATGTTGGAAGAAAACATGGAAATCCAATTCCAGAAATTAAATTAAGTGGAATTGGAATAAAACAAAATCATGCAATTTTTATTAAAGGAAATAATGAAAATGAAATAATTTTAAAATATAATGATATTGATGCTAAAAATTTTATTTTTATTAATGGTAAAAAAATAAAAAATGATGGACAAATTTTAAATAATAAAGATAGAATAATTTTTGGTAATAATACTATTATGTTATTTATGATTAAAAGTGATTTAAAAGATATTTTTGAATTTGATTGGGAAAATGCACAAATGGAATTTCAGAAAGAAATTGAAAAAGAAAATAAAATTTTAGAAGAAGAAAATGAAAAAAAAAAAAAATTAGCTTTTGAAAATCTTAAACATAGTTTAGAAGAAAAATATAATAATGATAAAAAAGAAATTGAAAATAAAATGAATTTAAAATTAAAAGAATATCAAATTAAAATTAATGAAATGAAAAATCAAAGTGAAGAAAAAATAAAAATGGAAAAAGAAAGAGATGAAATAGAAAAAAAATTAAAATTAAAAATTGAAAAATTAGAAAATGAAAAAATAAAAAGAAATAAAGAAATTGATAATGTAAAAAGTGAAATAGTAAGTAATAAAAATAAAAATTCAGAAAATAATTTTCAACATAAAAGTGAAAAATTAGAAAATACATTAACAAATATAATAAAAAAAATATCAAAATTAAAAATAATAATATCAGATTTAAAAAGAAATGTAGATTTAGATATTTTTTTAAGTAAAAATTTAATAGATCATTATAATAATTCAAATACAAAAATAAATATTTTTATTAGAGTTGAAAATTATGAAGAAGGAAAAATTTATTATTGGACACCAGAAATTTTTCAAAATAGATATGATTTAATGAAAGAATTATATAATAAATTTATTGATGAAAATTTTAATATTAATTCACTTTCAAAAGAAGAAGATCCTTTAATTGATATTTCAAAACAAACTTTATTAGGTTATTCTTTTTATAAATTAGAACCTTTATCTTATTTAATGAATAATCCAGTCTCAATTCCAATTATTTCTGTAAATGGAAATATAAATGGTTATATTATAATTGATGTTATTCCACATAACAAAGATGGAAATTTATTGGATGAAATATATGAAAATCCATTTGATTTAATTGGTAATTCTTTATATTTTACTGTTTATATTAAAGAATTAATTGATTTACCTGAAAATTTTTGTAAAGGAATTCAAGTTGAATATTCTTCTTTTATTGATAATGTTAATTATAAAACTAAAATTTATAATGAAAATAATAAAAGTTCTAATGTTAAAATTGAAGAAAAATTTGAACATTATATTGAATATTTAACAAAAGAAGATATTGAATTTTTATTAAGAGATAAAATTTGTTTTAAAATTTATGCATATGAAGAAATTGAAATTAAACAAAAAAATGGTATTCCAAATAGAAATGAAATTATTTTAAGTCATCAAAATAATGATAATGAAAATATTAATCAAGAAAATAAAAATAATATAAATAATAGTAATGCTATGGATAATTTAAAAAAACAAGTTAAATATCAAATTAATAAAAAAATTAAAAGTAAAGAATGTACTATTTATTAAATGATAGATATTTGTTTTTTTATATTTTATTATATAATTTTTGTTTTTTAATTTATATAAATTTTAGATAAATAGATTTATTTTAATAATAGAATAAAATTATCAATTAATTAACCTTTTTTTTAAATTTTTTTATATATTATAAATTCAAAAAATATAAAATAATAAAAAAAAAATTTTTTAATTGCATTAGTTAAATTTATTTTTTATCATTTTCTAAAAAAAATTCTCTTAAAGAATTTGATTTAATTGAATCTAACATATTATTGTCCATAAATAATTTATTATCATTATCAGTTATTGGTGTTAAATTTGTAATATTTTCATTAGGTGAAGTATATAATAATTCACTTGAATTATTTTTATCATTAATATTTTGACTCAAATCTGAAATGGATTGAAATTCAATAGTTTTTTTATTTTCTTTTCCTGGACTTAATGAATTGTTATTTTCTATATTATTTTTTGATGGATTTTTAAAATTTATTGTAGGTTCATTTTTTATTTTATTAAGTAAATTATAATGTAAATTATAATTTTTTTCATTTTTATTTATTAGATTATTATCATTTTTATTATTTTGAATATCATTATTTTTATTATTTTCAATATTATTATTATTGTTATTTTCAATATTATTATTATTGTTATTTTGGATATTATTATTATTATTTTCAATGTTATTTTCATTTTTTACTAATATTTTAATTTCTTTCGAATTAGGATTTAAATTGTTATCATCTAAATTTTCATTATTTGAATCTAAATTTTTTATGTCATTTTGATTATAATCTTTATCTTTTTCTTCTTCTTTTCCCATATTTAATTTTTTTCTTTTATAATAAATATTATCATAATATTTTCCATTATTTTCTTTAAATAATTTTTCCCAATCAATAATACAAGGTTTTTTATTTTTTTTTTCTTCTTCTAATTTTTTTATTTGTTTCATTTTTATTTTGTCAATTTCTTGATTATATAGTCTATTAATAAGTTCATTGGAATCAACATTTTTTAGTTTTTGATTTATTTTATTAATAAATTCATTTTCTTTTTCTTCTTTAATTTTCATAAATTTTTTTTTATTTTGAATTGATTTATTTGTTCTTTGTTGAAAAGACAATGAAACAATATAATCTTTATTTTCATTAATTTCAGGAATAAAAGAAAATTCTTCATTTGCTTTTTTTACATTATCTAAATTTTTTTGTTTTAAAATTTTTGCATCATTATATAATTTTTCATAATATAAAGGATCATTATTAATTGATTTTGAACGAGAATTTTGTGGATTTGATAAATATTCTTTTTCTAATTCATTATTTAATAATTGTAATTTTAAATTATCTAAATTTTCTTTTCTTATTTTTGCATCTTTATTTAATTGAATATATCTTGGTTCATTTTTTAAATTATTATCATTATTATTTAAATTTAATTTATTAGATTTATATTTATTAATTTTTGGTCTAAAAGTACAATTTTGTTCTATTTCATTTATTTTTTCAATTTTCATATTAACTATTTTTTCATTTATTTTTTCTAAATGACTAGTTTGATTATTATAAAAATCATATGAATTATTATTAATAGAATTAAACGTTTTATTAGTTAAACAAGAAGAAGAAATTTTTTTTTGATTTGATAAATTAATTTCATTATTAAAATCAATAAAAGTTATTAAATTACTTTCTGAAACAGGACGATTTTTAAAATCATTATTAATTATATTTTTAATAGGAATTTTTGAGTGAATTTGTAATGCTGGAGTATAAATTGTATATGATTGTATATTTTCATAATTAAAATTATCATCTTTATTTATTTTATTTTTATATTTTTTTTTAATTGAATTATTTTTGTTATTTTCTTTGTTTTCATTTTTAATAAATGATAATAATACTTTTTCTGAACTTGCTTTTGTTGTATGACAATTATGATTTATTGAATTATTATTTATAATATTATTGTGATATATATTTCTTTCTGTTAAATTTAAATTTCCAGATGAAATATTTTTTTTTTTTAATTCATTTTTATCTATATTAAAATTTTCAGAATTATCTAAATCTATATTATTAAATAATTGTTTTTTATATATTGAATTGCATTTTTTTTGTTTTTTATTAATTTGATTTGAATTAATTTTTAATTTTGTATTTTGGGATTTTTGTTTATTAATTTTGAGAATTAATTTAAAAAAGAAAATATTAAAAAGATTTCTTAATTTAAAATAAATATTTGATTTTATAACTTTTAAAGCTTTATATTTTGAAATTAATTGATAATTATTAAATGAAGAAATAATTCTTTCAATAAAATCAAATAAAGTTTTATCATCTTCTAAAATTAATTTCATATATGAAAAAAGGGCTATTTTTAAAAATTCAGTTTCTTCTTTTTTTTCTGAAGTTCTTATTACATCAGAATAAATATTTAAAAATGTATTTATGTTTTCTGGGTCAATTAAACCAATTTCATTGAAGTATTCACATAATTTTATTGAATTTGGTATTGATTTATTTTGTGAATCCATATGCTTTTTTAAAATTTAAATATTTATTTAAATATTCAAATTTATTTTTTATTTATTTTTTTTATTGTTTTAAAAATAATAATATGGAATTAATCTTATTTTTTTATTTTGATATTATTATATATTTCAAAAAATTACATTCATGAAATTATTATTAAATGAAAATATTTAATATAATAAACTTTTAAAAATAATAAAAATATAATATAATAATAAATAATAAAAATATAATATATCAAATATTTTATGATTAACTAAACAAATATATTTTTAATTAAATAAATTCATATAAAAAAAATTTATTTTTTTAAATAATAATAAATCAAAAAATTAAATTTTATTTAAATGTCAAAAAGAAATTCAAATATAAACGGAAAAAGGAATAGTGTATTATTAGTACCAAACAATTTAATAGAAGAAAAGACAATAGAAGAAGCATTAAAAACTCCTTTTGATATAGTAATGGAAATATTACATAACATAGAAAAATATTTAAGAAAAACAAATAAAAACTTAGCAAATGATATAAATATTGTAATAAATATAATTCGTAGTCAAAAGTTATATAATTATCAAGCTTTAGATGAAAATTATAAAATAAAAGAAATTCATAATCCAGAAATGCAAAATATTATTGGTCATTTAAAACAATATTCTCAAAAAAAATTTAATTTTGTAAGAAAAAGTTTTCAAACTTCAAAATTTAATGAAATACCTCAAGAAATGAAAAATAAATTTAATTTACAAATTGATTCTAATTTTAAATTTGATGAAAGTGATAGTGAAAATAGTGATATTTTATTTGATGATTATTTAAGTGATGACGAAGATAATTCTCATCATTTATCTAATTTAAGTTCTATTTCTAAAAAAATGAATTCTGAAAATAAAAATCCTATAAATATATCATTAAAAAAAAATAAAAAACATAATCTTTTAAATATTTCATATAGTGGAAATTCATTTATAGAAAATGAATTATTAGATATTCATTTTAATATTTTTTCATTTTATCCAGAAAGGAATAAAAATATATTTTTAAAAGGTTCATTTTTCCTAATGAAACAATTTGATACATTAAGTATAATAAAAGAAAAAACATTGAAAAATTTTTTAAATGTAATATATGATAAATATTCATCATCAACTGCAATTTATCATACAGAAAGACATGCATTAGATATATTACAAACAGTATATATTTATACATTTAAAACAGATGTTATTTCAATGATTAATTTAACATATTTAGATATATTATCTTTAGGAATTGCATCTCTTTGTCATGATTTATCACATCCAGGATACTCAAATGATTATTTAATTAGATCAAATAATAATATTGCTTTAGATTATAATGATATACATGTTTTAGAAAATTATCATATTTCTCAAATGTTTCATATAATTAATAAAAATAATGATATAAAATATAATTCAAATGATAATTTAAATAGTAAAAATAATAATAATAAAGATAGAAAAAAAAATAGTTATAATATATTTGATAATTTACAAATTGAAGATTATAGATTAATAAGAAAAAGAATAGTTGATTTAATATTAGCAACAGATATGCAAAATCATTCAAAAGTATGTACATTAATGAAAAATTTTATTCAAAATAAAGAAAATAAAAGTTCAAAATATAATTATAATATGACTGAACAACAAGATGTTATGAATTTTTTAATTCATACTGCAGATATAAGTCATTGTTCAAAAGATTTTGATATAAGTTTTAAATGGACTAATTTATTAAATGAAGAATTTTGGAGAGAAGGTGATGAAGAAAAAGAAAAAAAAATGCAAGTTGGATTTTTATGTGATAGAAATAATTCAGATACTCCATCTAGTCAAGTTGGTTTTATTAAAGGAATTATTTTACCAACTTTTGATATTTTATATAATTGCTTTTCTAATGAAGATATTTTATTTTATATTAATAATGTTAGAAAAAATTTGGAAGAATGGAATAAAAGAATTGTAAAAAAAAAGTAATTTTTTTTTTGGGTAATTTTATTATTTTTTTCTTTTAAAAAATGATTATTTTTTTATTATTATGTTGATATCTTTTTATTTTTTCATATTAAAAAATAGTTTTTTTTTTTATAAGATTTGATTTATAAATATCTTTTTAAATTTGTAATTTATTTTTATTGAAATCATTTTATATAAAAGAAATGAATTAGTTTATATAATCCTAAGTTGTTATATAAAATAAAAATATATTTAATATAAAAAATATTTTTTTAAAAAAATTTATGATTAAAATAAAAAAATATCATTTATTCAATATATATTTTGATTAATAAATAATTAATTTTCAATTATTTTTTATATTTTTTATATTCAGAATTTTTTTAAATTTTTGAATCAATTTTATTTATTATCTCTTTCATTGTTTTAATCATTTCTCTACAATATTCTTCATTATAATTCATTATATTATTATTTGTATTATTATCTTTAGTTTCATTATTAATAATATTATTATTTTTATTTATTTCATAATTTTCATCATTATTTATATTGTTATAATTTCTTTTAATTATTTCATTTATTTTTTCATTAAAATTTGATAAATAAATATTATTTGAATTTTTTTCAACACTTAATGCATAATCTTTTAAAGCTATAAGTGAATTTAATAAATATTGAATTTTTGAATTTAATTCATGATTATTTAAATCAAGAATTTGAATTTTTTTTTCATATTCTGCTTTTAAAAGTTCATTTTGATTAGCAAATTTTCTGTTTAGAATATTTAATCTATTTATTTCATTTTCATAATCAAAATTATCTTTAAATGTTTTATTATATTCATTTGAAAAACTAGAATTAAATATATTTTCATTTTTAAAATTATTATTATTTAAATTATTTAAATTTTGTTTAATTTGATTTAATTCATTTTGTAAATTTTGAATTTGATCTAAATTAAAAGCTTTATCATTAATTAAATTATTTTTTACTTTATCAAGTAAATTAATTTGCTTTTTCAATAAATTAATTTCTTGATTTGAATTATTTAAATGTAAATTATAATCATTTTCTTTATTTAATAATTTTTGTTCAATAATTTCTTTTTCACTTTTTAATTGAATTATAACTTCATTTCTATTTTTTAATTCATTTTCACTTTTTTTTATTATATTATTAAATTCAATAACAGCTTCATTTAAATTGTTTATTTGGATATCTTTATCTAAAATATCTTTATTTAATAATTGTAATTGTTCGTTTAATTTATCTATATTTCTTAAATAATTTGTAATATCATTTTTTGTATTTATTTGAATATTATTAAAATCATTTTCTAATTCTAAAATTACATTTTTTAAATTTTCATTTTCTTTTTCCTTTTCTTCTATTATTTTTGAAAATTCTATTTCTAGATTGGTATTTTTTGTGTTTAAAATATCAATAATATGTTTTAAATTATCTAATTCTAATTTTAATTTCTCTATAAAAATATTTAAATCTGTTATTTCATTTTCATATTCTTTTATTTTTAATTTATAACTTTTATCTATATTAGATAATTGATTTTTATTTAAACTTTCATTATGTTTCATTTCTTCTTTTAAGCTTTCAATTTTATTCAAATAAAAATTTAATTTATTATTTAATTCTTCATTTGATTTAATTAAAGTAGGATACATTTTTATTTTTGTATCATTTAATTCAATTTTATTTTTTAAATTTAAATTTGATTCATTAAATAATAGAAATTTTTCTTTACTTAATTCTATGATTTTTTGATATTCTGAAATTATTTTTAATTTTGTATTTAATAATTCTTTTAATTTTATATTTTCATTTTTTAATTTTTCAATTTCATTTTCATTATTATTATTTTTATTTAAAATATTAGAATTTAAATTTATTTTGTTTTCTTTATTTTTAATTTGAGAATTATGATCATTTTCATATTGTGAATTTTCATTATTATTAATAATATTTTTAGTATATAATTTTTTTTGTTCCAAATTATTTGAATCCATATCATAATTAATTTTTTCCATTAAAAACTTTTTTATAAATAAGTTTTAATATTTAATTAATTTTAAATTGTTTATATATAAATTATTTTTTAATTTTATTTGATTTATTTTCCATTTAAAACTCCCATTGTAATTAAATTATTTTTTTCTTTTTCTTGTAAATGATTTTTATCTATTATATCATTTAACTTTTTCTTTTCTTCATCATTTTCACTTAAATTATCATCATCATTACTTTCTTCATCATTATAATTATTTTCTTCATTTTCATTATTATTATTTTCTTCATTTTCATTATTATTATTTTCTTCATTTTCATTATTATTATTTTCTTCATTTTCATTTACATTATTTTCTTCATTATTATTATTATTATTTTCTTCATTTTCATTTTTATTATCATTTTCTTCTTTTTCTTTATAAAAATTATTTTCTACTTCATTATTATTATGATTTTCTTGATTATTATTATTTATAATTAAATTAAATAAATAATTACTTTCATTTCCAATTCCTAATGGATTTTTTGCATTTAAAGTTAATTCTAAAATTTGTTCTATTTTATCATATATTAAATTCATTCTTCTTTTAAAATCATCATTAACTCTAAACGATATTATTTTATTTGATTGATTTTGAAGAATCTCATCTTTTTCACTTAATATTTGAAAATAATTTTTAAATTCATTTTGTGACATATTTCTTTTTCCTTTTGTATATTTATTATATATTTTTTGTATAATATTTTCAATTTCTTTATTAGTTGAATTAGTTTCATTTTTATATTCATTAATAATTTTTTCAATATTATTATTATTATTATTTAAATGAAAAACACAATTATTATAAATATTTAAAACAGAATCTAATTTATTTTTTATTAATTCATGTCTTTGAATTAATTCATTTTTATTTTCATTATTTATTTTTTCATTATATTCTTCACTTTTTTTAATATTTAATAATATATCATTTTGTAAAGTTATTGCATATAATTTTACACTTTCAACTAAATTTTCAATATCAATTTGAGAAATTTTATGTTTAATATGAGTTTGGTTTATTCTACATAAATTACAAATAAAATCTTTACAATTTCTACAATAATTTTCAATAAAATCTCTTCCACAAGAACAAAAGAAATTTGATTTATCTAATTTATATTTTTTATTTTTTATTATTTCATTAGTAGATTTATTTGTATTAATTAATTGAATTTGAACTTTTATAGTTATTGGATTTTTTCTTTTAAAAAAGTCACCAATTATATAATTTTCATATTGAGTTATATCTTTATTTACATATATTAATTCAATTTCTTTATTTTTTATATAAAAAATATTTTTTGCTAAATCTTTTATATATGATATTGGTTTATATGGTGGAATTTCTGAAGTTATTATTCTTCCTTCGTATTCTAAATTTAATTTTATTTTTTTTAATATTGACATTTATTTTTTTTGAATGATAAAAACGTATTTTAAATTTTTAAATTAATATTTATTTTTAAAATTTAAATAATATTTAATATAATTATTAAATAAAGATAATTTTTTTATTATTACTATTATAATAGATAAATGAAAAAGAAGAAATGGGGATTGGGGATTGGGGATTGGGGATTGGGGATTGGGGATTGGG
>JAJMZS010000010.1:0-73058 GCA_023807205.1 Isotricha prostoma | reverse complement strand
AATCCCCAATCCCCAATCCCCAATCCCCAATCCCCATTTAAAATAGGATATAAATATAAAATTTTTTTTAAATTATTTTCTAAGCTAATTTTTTTAATAATTATATAAAACAAATTTTTTTTAAAATAATTAATTTTAATATTGAAATTTGAATTTAATAAATCTATATGATTTATTAATATAAGTAATGTTTTTCATTAATTAAATTATAAAAATTAGAAATAAAAATAATTTTTAAAATATAATTTTTTATAAATATATTTGAAAATAATTTAAATATATTTTATAATATTGAAAATATGATTTCTTATTATAAAAAATTTTAATTAAATATTAGTCTTAAAATTTTTTTACACTTTTAATCTTTTTCCTTTTGTGATTCTTCTTTTATTATTAGTATTATTTTTAGTTTTATTTGTTTTTTCTGCAGTTGTAAAATTTCCACTATAATTAATAGGAGTTTTAAAATTTGAAGAATTTCTTAATCTTTTTTTATTAGACATTTTCATAGGTGTATAAATATCTTCATGTTTATTTTTCTTAAAACTAGAATTTCTATCTTTTTTATTAGATTTATATTTCTCTTCATCTTTATTTTTATATTTATTTAACTCTCTTAAACAATGTTTTTTACTTAAATTAGAATTAATATTTTTTTTTTTCTCTCCTTTATTTTTTTTATCTTTTTTATTTTTTTTTTCCTTATCTTTAAATTCAGATTTATCATTTTTTTCTTTATCACAATTAACAATATTAACAAGACTTTCACAAACAACATTTTTTTCAATTTTACTATCACTAAAATTACTATTATTACTATTACTAAAATTTCCATTATTACAATTATTAGAATTAAAATTATTAATAATAGAATTAGTAATAACTTCTCTTTTCATAAAAGAAATAACATTATTAATAATTTGAATTCCAATAGCATCAATTAAATATCTTTCACAATGAATTTTATCTCTTCTATTTGCACAATTTGCACAATTAACACATCTACACATCCAAGAACATTCTCTTCCACTTTTATAACATTCACAATATTTTTTAGTACAATTTGATTTAGTACAATTACATATTCCTAATTGCATTGTTGGAGATTGCATTTTCATTATATTTAAAAAATTCATATCTTTATTATTATTATTTATATCATTTTTTGGAAAATATTCTTTTCTATTTTCACAATTTTCACATTGGCATTCATCACAAAATATTCCATTTGAAAAACAAGCACAATATTTTTTTAAACAACTTGTTTTTGTACATGTACATAATATTTTTTGTGTTTGATTTTGATTATGATTTTGATTTCTTGTATTTTGAGATGGAATATCTAAATTTAAATTTCTTCTTCTTAATCTTTCTTCTTGTTGTTCTTTATTTATTATAATATTTTCTCCAAAAGATGTATTTTGATTATTTAATTGTAAATTATTATTTAAATTTAATTCATTTCCATTATTAATTTCTATATTATTGAAATTAATTTTTTTTCCATGAATGACTTCTCTATTAATTATTGAATTTTGATATTTAAATTTTGCTGATGATGGTTCAAATTCTAATATTTAATTATATTAATTTTATAAAATTATTTTTACTTTCAAATGGACTTTCAATTCTCATTGCAGGAGAAAAAAAATTATATGCTATTATTTCATTTTTAAGCGGGGTAAAGGTATTTTCTTTATATTTCATATCTTTAAAAGGAGAAATTAAATCATTTCCAAATGTGTTCATTTTATCTGGAGAAGAATCACTTCTATATTTTATTAAATTATTTTTCTTACATTATACTCATTTGACTTTGATTTTGTTTATTTTCTTTTTTTAAATTTTTCGTTTCTTCATTTTGGAAATTATTATTTTTATCTTGTTGTTTTTGAAATGATAATGTATCTATATTCATTTTTTTATTATTTGAATTTGTTTCTTCTTTTTTTTCGACGTTTTTTTCTTCACAATTTGCAAAATTTGTGTTCATTTTGTTTTTTTTTTTTTTTGTTTTCTTATTTTAATTTAAATTAACTTTAATTTTTATATTTCAATTTAATTTATTTAGATAATTTATACAAAATTTTGTTCAAATTCAATAAAATTTTCTTCATTTAAATACCTATGAGCTAATTCATTTACAATAATAATTTTAATCAAATCTTTATTTATTTTTAATTCTTTCATTACACTTTCTAATCTATCAAGCAAATCTATTTTTATTTTATCACTATTTGAGTCTTCATTTTCAGAAATATTTAAATCATTTTCAATATCAGAAACTTTTTGATTTATATCTTCTTCATACCATTTTACCCAAAATTCAGAATTACACCATAATTTACATTGTTTTATTTTTCTTTTTGGATTTATATATTCTTCATATAAAAATATATTTTTATCATTTTCTTTTTTATAATATGAAAATAAGGATAAAGTAAATAATTTACAAATTTCAAATTCATCATTTTTTAATAAATTTAAACAATATTTAATTACATCCAATATTTCCTCAAAATGAAAATTACTTATCATTTTATTATTTTGATCATCTAAAACTGAACCTTGATATAATAATTTAGATAAGACAGTTCTATATTTTTTTATTTTTAAATATATTTTAATATCAATTATTTTAAAAGAATTTTTGTTGACTGAAGTTGATATTTCAGTAAACCAATTATTAATATCATTCATTATTTCTTCATTGGATTTTATTTTTGTCAATTCTTGCTTTTGGAAAAATGATTTTATACTTGTATATCTTTGTTCTGTTTTTGGAAAAGATAAAGGAACTGGAATATTTGATTTAATTCTTTTATGATAAAAGAATATTTTATGTTTTTTTGGTATAGTTTCAAATTGAATTTCATTTTGAATTATTAAAGGAAATTTTTTATCTAAATTTATTATTTTATCTTTATTATAATTATCAATAATAATTTGTGAAATTTTAGATTTATTTAATTTATTAATTTTTTCTTTTATAAAATATGGGTAAATTAAAATTATTTTAGTTTTTTTTTTATTATCAATTGAATTAATTGAAGCTAATGAATTTTTTTTTGATAATACTTTTAAATTATTTTTTTTATATGGATTATTATCAGAAAAAATATTATTTTCAATACTAGAAGCACTCATTTGAAATGAACTATCTCTACTTCTTTGTTTACTTCCATTTAATTCTTTTATTTTTGATATTGAATTTCTTTTCTTTAAACTATATGTTCTAACTGGAATAGATTTTTTTCTTTTTGGGGAAAAAGTTTCAATAAGATTATGATGATATTGATTTAATGCTTTTTTAAAATATGAAGTATCAATTATATTATTTTCTTTTAATTCAATATTATTTTCTTCTTTTAAATTTATTAATTTTTCATTAAAGAGAAATTGATGAAATAATTGAGTTGAAATAATTTCTGAATAAAAACTTTTTTCTTTATTTGGAAAAGTATTTATAAAACTTTGACTATCAAAAATTGGAGTTTCTTCATGTGAAAAAAATAAATGATGATTATATTCTCCTATAATTAATATCATTCCTTTTAAAAAAATATCTTTAATTTCTTTATTTATTGTTATTTTATCATAATTCAAATTTTTTATTTGTTTTTTAATATCTTTTAATTTTTTTTCAAAATAATCAACTATCTTATCTGGAATTTCAGGTAATTTAAATTTTTTTAATATTTCTTTTTTATTTCTTTTCTTTATTTTTCCTTTTAAATCAAAAGAACAAAAATTATTATTTTTTATATTAATTAAAGCAATATTAGAATTTAAATCAATAAATTGATTTTTAAATGCATATGTTAATAAATATTCATCAATTCCCATAATGTAAGGGATAAAACTTTGTAAAAATTGAACAGTAGAAAAAGAAAGAACTGGAATATAAGTATTAATCCAATTAAAAGGATAAATTAAATTTATAAATCCATATGAAATTTCAGTTAATTCATTATAATTATTATGAATAAATAGTAATTTTTGTTCTGTAATTATTAAATAAAATATAAATATAATATTATCGATATCAAAAAATTTTACAATTTTAAATAAATCAATATCATATATAGTACTCGAATTAATATTTTTTGGGGAAATTAGTTCTAAAGGCAATGAAATTGTAGGTAAATAAAACATTATTTTTTGATTTTTTGAAGGAATAGGAATTTCATTAATAATATGATTTATTAATTCATCTATTTCATTTGTTTTATTATTTAAATGTAAATTTAATATTTCTTCTAAACATTTTTCCATTTGAGATTTATATGGATATTTTGAAACTATAGATATACAATATGGAATTAATAATGATTCCTTATTCATTAATTCTGCAACAATTTTTAAATTTTTATTAAAATCTTTTTGATTAATTTCATTTCCATTTTCATCAACTTCATTTTCAAATTTGATATATTTTTTCAAAGGATTAATATTATATTTTTTATTATATTCATCAAGTGACATACTCTGATAATAAAAAATAGAAACCATATAAAAATTATCTCCTTTTTCATTTCTAATAATATTCATATAATTATCATATTTATAAATTTTTTTTGTTTTATTATAAACTTCATCATTAAAGAAACATATTTTAATTCCTAAAGGAAAATTCATTTTAGAAATTAAATTAGATAATTCAAAATTAATTTTATCTTTTTTATAAAAATATAAAATTTCAGGATTAAAAGAAGGTAAAAGTGAACATTCTTCATGATTACAAATTGAAGGATATTCATTACTTTTTTCAATTAAAGATAATTTATTTGAATTTAAACCACTTATAAAAATACATTCTGCAAAAGTATCATATTTTGTTGGAAATTCTGTATCAATTCCTTTTAATACTTCATATGAATTATCACTTTCTAATGAATCAAAATCTTTTTCTATTTCATTTCCCATTGAATTTTCTAGATCTTTAAAATTGTTTACTTTTAATTTTCCACTATCATTTATTTTTAAATATGTTAATATTTTATTTGAATTTGATGATAAGATATTTACTTTTGAATTTGAGTTTAAAAAACTATTTCTTTTTTTTGTAAATATTTCTTTTGAGAAACTTGAATTATCAGATAAGGAATTATCTTTTGTTTTTAATGATAAATTTGTATTACTATTTATCTTATTCATTTTTTTTATTACTTCATTTATTCTTATATGACATTTTGCAATTAATAATGTTTTTGATGATAATTTAAATGTTGTTTCTTTATTTAATTCAATTTTGCTAAAATAAAATTTTATTGGATCATATTTTTTTATTGTTTTAGCACATGATGTAGTATATGAAATTTCTAAAGTTTCTTTTTGTAAATCTATATCTAAGCTATAATATAAATATTATATATTATTTTATACAATTTAATTTCATCAATCATAAATGTATTCTTTTCATTTAAATTAAATTGATAAATTCCACTTTCAACATTTTGAATTATTCCTTTTTCTTTATTTTTTCTTGTGAATTTAAAAGTTATATACATTTTATTTTCAATAAATAATTTATCAGATATTCCTAATTCAGTTTTTATTACTATAAAATTTTGAATTAAAAATTTTTTTACATTTTATTATGAAGTCAATTCTTCCTTTACTCATTATTTAAAAAAAATAAATTTTTTTAAGTTAAAATAAATAATAGGAATAATTAAATATTTAAAATTTAAATTAAAAAAATGAATTCTTCGATAGATTTTTTAAAAAGTTAGTTTGAATTTTAAATAATTTAAATAGCATTTAGTGACAAATTTGAAAAAGATATTAAAAATGGTTTTATAGATGAATCAAATTTAAAAAATTTAGAATCAAATAAAATAACAATATTATCAAATTTAATTCAAAATCAAACAAATATTACTTTTCACTTCATAAAAAATTATGTATCAAAAATATATAATTATTGTAAAATGTTAAATTATATAAGAAATATAAAAGATACAGACAATAATTATGCAATTCTAAGAATAAAAGACTTTCTTTGTGATTTATTTTTAACAATTTTTACAAAAAATTCTAGCGCCAATGATATTTCACTTCAAGATATTTTTAGTTTAATTCAATTAATTTCAGATGTTGGAAAATCATGGAATAAAATTGATAATTTTACTCAAAATAATTCCATTATTCAAGGATGGATTTTTAAAATTGATTCTATTATGAAATGTTTATTAAGTAAAATTGGAGAAATTGAAACTTTTGTTAATATTGATTCAAAATTTTATTTAAATTTATTTGAATATCTAAATTTTTTTGTTGAATATTTTTTAATTGAAAAAAAAGATAATATAATAAATGATAAAGAAAATAAAAATGAAAATGTTAATGAAAATGATTTGAATTTAAATATGATTGAAGTAAATGATAAGAAAGAAAAAAAAGATGATTTATTCAATCAAATAATTCAAATTTTAACTATGTTAAATTCAATAAAATTTATTCCTAATGAACCAAATACTAAAAATTTATTTATTAATTTATTAAGTTTAATACAAAATTTAGAATCAGATAAACAAATTATTGTATTTGAGAATTTTAATAATTTGAAATATAAATCAAATATACCAATTGAATTAATGACTGATTTATATAAAGTTTATATTAATTGTTTAATTAATACTAATGAAAATGAAAAAGCTGAAAAAGCAATTAAATCTACTTTAAAATTAATTAAACCAAATTCAAAAGAAGAAGTTGAATTTTTTATTTTAAATTTATATATTTTACTTAAAAGAAATAATAATGACCAAATAAAAGAAATGATTGAAATAATTTTTGAACATAAAGAAATTTCTATTGAAGATATAGAAAATATAATGGTTAAAATTTCTAAATATTCAAAACCATTTTTATTTATGAATATATTTTGTAAAAAAATTCAAGAAATGAAAAATTTAAAATTTTCAAATTCTAAAATTATTTTTTCATATGAAAACCTTTGTAAATATCCAAATTTTTGTCTTATATTTTTATATTTATTTTTTAAGGATTTATTTGAAAAAAAAGATAATAATTTTTCAGTTGAAGAATATCCTAATCAAGTTATTGAATTTTTAAAAAACATAAGTGAAAGTCTTTTAGAAAATACTTTAAATAATTTATATGATGAATATTTATATTTAATTCCAACATTACTACATAATATTATAACTTTTTTTATTAAAATAGAAAAAAATAATGAAAGTTTTACAAATTATTTTTTAATAGAAATAATTAATAAAACTAAAAATTCCAAGTATGATTTTTGGAAAGATTTTTCAGGAATGTCTATTAATATATATATAGAAAAAAAAGATTTTCCTAAATTAAAATCTATAATTCAAGAATTAGAAAATAATATTAATAATTC
This sequence comes from Isotricha prostoma, assembly GCA_023807205.1. NCBI lineage: Eukaryota > Ciliophora > Litostomatea > Vestibuliferida > Isotrichidae > Isotricha > Isotricha prostoma. The sequence goes on along the minus strand of JAJMZS010000010.1, from coordinate 65,686 downwards.
ATCACAATTTTTTTATGCAAAAATTATTTTAACTTTAGGAGGTGGAATTAAATGGAATACTTTAAATTTAATTGAGCAATTATGTAAAGATTTAAATTCAAGTCAAGATTTTGATATCAATTACTATATAAAAATATTCAATTTTATTTATTTAAATAATTACAATGATGTGACATTATTTTCAATTTTACTTTTAAATTATACAAATAAATTATGTGAAATTATTCAAAATTTAAATTGTAATGATAATAAAACAAAATCAAATTATATAAATGAAAATATTTATCCTTTAATTGATTGTTGTTATGAAGTAATATTTTATTCTTCAAAATTACAAAATTTTTCTTCTCAAATTGATAATTTTTCTGAAGTTTTTGAGTTAATTTCTAATTTAATTGAAAAAAAAACATATAATAAAGAAAATAAATCAGATCAATATATTACTTCATCAATTTCAATGGTTGTTGATTTTTGTAAATTATTACTTGATTTGAAAAATTCAAAAGATTTTGAAAATGAGTCATTTCCTGAATTTGTTCTTATTGATTTATGTAAAATGTTAAATTTTATTTTTTTAAATTTTAAAACTTATATTAATGATGAAGTTTTACAAAATTTAAATATGCCATTAGCTTTTGATATTTTAAAAAAGATTTTTTCTCTTTTTGAAATTTTCAAAAATTTAAAAATATTTTTAATCACATATGAATATAATAATTTAATTAATTCAACTCAAGAAAAAGAACAATTTATTAAATTAAATAATAAGTCTAAACAATATCATGAAAATTTTAATAATGCTGTTTTAATATTAAAACAAATTATTCCAAATGAAGAAAAAAATAAAGAAATAATAAATTTTTTAGATGATAAAATTAAAAATTGTATAAATTCAACATCATTAATAGAAGAAGTTTTATATTTTCAATTATTAATTAAAATTGAAGATGATTCAATAATACAACAATATTTAAAAGATACTTTAAATAAATCATATAATAATAAAAAGTTAATTTTTTTAATTAATTCAATCTTATTTCAACATGGTTTAAAATCAATAGAATTTATTTTTTTAGGAGAATTAATAAATATTATAATAAATAATTTAGGAGAACTTTACAATAAAATTTATTCAATTGAAGAAATATGTAATATATTTAAAGATTATGTAAGTTCAACAGATGAAAATGATATTCCTACAAGAATAAAAATATTAAAACAATATGAAACATGTTTATTAAAATTATTTTCAAAATCAAATACTCATGATTCAATTTTATCAAATAATATTGAATGGATATTTTATAAAGTATATAAAATATTAGAAAATAATTCAACATTAGATAAAGTCTCTCAAGATTTTATTATATTAAAATCAATATTTGAAGAATTAAACAATTTAAAATATGAAAATAAATCTTTAATAACAGAAGCTTTAACAGATTTAATAATGAATATAATCATTTAAAAACAATATAAACTAAATTTTTTTTTATAATATAAAAAAAAATATTCAAATAAATAAATTAAGTAAAAATAAAAATTTAAAAAAGTAAAAAAATGAGTGAATATAGAATAACATCAACAATGAATCAAGAAATTCCAGTAATTGGTGAAATTCCTCAAAATAAATTTCATAGTTTTTCATGTTTAGCAATATGTCAAAATTGTGGTTTAGTTGTAACAAAAGCAGATCAAAAAGTTGAATGTTATCCTTGTTTTTGTTGTACTTTTTGTTTTTTTTGTTTTATTATTAGACAATGTAAATCTGAAAATTATATTACTTGTTGTAATACTATTCATATTTGTCCTAAGTGTGGTCATAAATTAGGGGATTATCAACCTTGTTAATTTTAATTTTTAATTTGAGTTTTTTTTTTCAAAATCATTTTTTTATTTTTTTAAAAATGTATATATAGTTTTTATTTTAAATTTATTATTGTAATTAATAATAATATAAATTTTTTTTTTGATTATTATTAAATTTTGATTTTGGATTTAAATTAATTTTATTAATTTATTTACGTTTTTTTTTTGGACTTGTTGGTTCTAATATAATTTGACTTTTTTTTGATTGAATTATTGAAATTAATGACTTTTTACTCATATTATTTTTGATTTTTATTAAATTATTCTTAATTAAATCATTAATATCTATTGATAAATTTTTTTTATATTTTTTTAAAAATAAAAGCCAAGTTTTTATACCAAATTTTTCATTTATTCTTTCTAACACTTCTGTGTATAAATTGTTTTTAATTGATAAATATAAACCTAATTCTTGTAAATATTTATCTTTGTCTTGATTCATTAATTTTATCAATATTATTTTTTCAGAAGGATTATAATATTTAAATATATCATTTATTTTATTCTTATCTTTGACTAATTTTATATATGAATAAAAAATTTCATCAAATTTTTCATTTTTTTTTTTATCAATATTTATATAAAAAAATAGAAGATAATAAATAAATTTAATATAATCATTATCATTTTTTATAAAATTATTATTCAAAATTTGTTTAAAAATTAGAATTAAAATCTCTTCAATTGAAATTGATTTTTGTTCCAATTTTGATATTTCTCTTTTATTTAAAATAAAAATTTTATTGTCATAATTTTTCCTTGATAAATATTTTTGAAAAATAATATCATTTTTTTTTATATATTCATTGAATATTAGAATTAAAGAATATATAAATGAACTCTTTTTATTGTTTAATAATATTGCTCTTGTGGAATTAATAACAAAATTTTTTGAATTATGTCTTTCAATTAAATTAATTATTTTAAAAAAATTTTGATTGAAATTAGGATTAATTTTAAATTTTTCATAATTAAAATTAATAGAAAAAAGTATTTTTTTGTTATTTGAATTAATTGTTTCTACTACTCCTGATTTTATATATACTTTTAAATTCTTTAAATCAAAAAAAGGAAATTCAATATTTTTTAAATTAACTAAAATTTTATTACAATTCTTTTTTTTTTCAAAATTTAATTCCTTTAAATTAACATCAACTATTATAATTTCTTTTTTTATAAAATTATAAATAAAAATATAATCATTTACAAATTGGATAGTTGATAAATTATCATGCTTATAAGGAATAGATATCAATTTATTATTATCCTTAAAATTAATCTCCATAGAATTATCAATTTGTAAAATATATATTGTCTCTTTTTCAAAAGATAAATAAACTATATATAAATTGCCATAAAAATAGTGTAAATAAAATTGGCTCTTTTTATATCTTTCATTAGGATTGTTTTTATTAATTATATTATTTTTTACAGATTTTGAAAAAAAATTAAAAAATTTTTTTTGTTTATACAAACAAAAATTTTTGACAACAATATTATAATTTATTTTTTTACATAAATTATATAAATCCATTGTATCGTCACTTTTTTCAATAATTAAAATATTATATTGTCTATTATAATAGTAATTAATTATACAATATTTTTCATAATTAATTAAAACACCTTCATCATCTTCAACAATTGAATTAATTTTATAAAATTCAATACAATTTGAACAAATAAAACAAATTCTTTTTATTTCAATAAAAAACATACCTAATAAATTTTCAAATTTTTCATTTTTAAAACTTCCAATTAATTGATTTGTATTTAAATCTATACAAAAAATTGAATATTGTTTTGGAAATTGATAATATAATAAAATATAATTAAGGTCTTTATCTAAAGAAATATCATTTATAGTATGATTGAATTCATATTGAATTTCCTTTAATAATTGAGTTCCATGTCTATTAAATATTTTTATTTTATTATTAGTATTTACTATAATTCTTTTTGTAAATGAGTCATAAAAAATATCATAATTGTTTTTTTCAATATCATTTAAAAAAATATCAATATTAATTTCATTAACTTCAATTAATGAATTATTATCAAATTCTTTTTCGTCATTTTTTTTATTATTATTGTCAATATTTTCTTTTGAATTTTCATTTTTCATTTTAAAATATTAAAAAAATTGATTAAAAAAATGAACACTGAATTTATTGAATATAATGAACAATTAAAGAATGATAAAATTTTAGCAAATATATATAATGAATATGAAGATGATAATTTAAAAGAACAAAAAGATTCAACTAATTTATCACAAGATGAGAAAATGAATTTAATAGACAAAAAATTAAAAAATGAAATTAAAAATAGATTTCATCTTTTATTTGGTGAAAAATTCCATATAGAAAGAGTATTAAAATATCAAAAACAATTAATAAAATATAATTTATTAATTCTTATATTATCTTGGACAGGTTGTATATTAGGTATAATATCATCAGAAAAAAACATAAAATTCATATCAAATAATGGAAACGAAGATGACTTATCTCAATTAATAGTTTCATATGACAATTCAAAAAAAAAAACAGTATTAATTATAAGATATATAAACATATTTATCTCATTTATAATAATAATCTTATTAATAATTGTATATAAAATTCATATAATAATAGAACAATTAAAATGTAATTTAAAATCAAATGATAATGTATTTACAAGTGGAATATGGAAATTTTTATTTTTAGAAATATTCCTTAATTCAATAATATCAATTCCAAATTGTGACAAAGAAATAACAATATCACAAAGAAATCCACAAAAACCAAAAGCAAAAATATTCTTAGATATAATAATAACAATTTTAAATTTATTTTTAAGAAGTTATCACTTTATAAAATATATAATAATCCAATCACGTTATTTTAAATATGATTGTGAAAAAATATGTTTAGATTGTAATGTAACAATGGATTATTTATTTGTAATAAAAGCAGAATTTCAAGAAAAACCATTTTTATTTGTATCAGTACTTTTAGTAGAATCAATAATAATATTTGGATATTCAGTTCGTTCAATAGAAATGTTTTTTATGTTTGGAGAAGAAATAGAAAAAGTACAAGATTGGAGATTTATTTGGAATGGATATTGGTGTATAATAATAACAATGAGTACAGTTGGATTTGGTGATTTTTATCCTATTTCATTATTAGGAAGATTTATTGTTATTATTAGTTCAATTTGGGGTAATTTTCTTATTAGTATGATGGTTGCTGCTTTAACAGTTGCTGTTGAATTTAATAATAATGAAAATTTATCTTATGAAATGATTAAAGCTGCTCTTGCAGAAGTTGAATATGGTAAAATTGGAACTGTATTTTTTCAAACTTTAATTAGATATAATAATCATATTAATAAAATTAAACAATATCCTAATTTATATAATGAAATTGAATTTAAAAAAAAAAAAAGTGATTTGTTTAAAAAATTAACTTATGTTTTAAGTGAATTTAGAATTTTGAAAAAAAAAAAAAATGCTAAAGCTAAAGCTATGTCAATTCAAATTTCTATGCAGAAAATTTATAATAATTTAACTGTAGAAATGGATAAAATTAATTCACAATTGAAAATTATTGATGAGATTAAAATTTTGTTATTGAGATATAATGTTAAACAAGAAAATATTAAAAAGAAAATTATTCAAATTTTTAAAGAAATTGAAGAAATTAAAATTTTTAAAGAAAAATATTTAAAAAATATTGAACCAATGAGCAATAATTATTAAATAATATAATTCATTTTTTCTAATAACAAAAAAAGAATTTTACATATTTCTTAACCATTTTGAAACTTTATATAAATTTTTTTTTCTATAAGAAAGAGAAATTCTCCATACAATCAGAACAATTATTCCAAAAATAAAAGGTAAAATAAATACAATTGCACAACTCTGTAAAGAAGAAATAATCCAATGAACTTGTATATTTTTATATACTGCACAAAATACACTTACAAAATAAAAACATATAAACATTATTAGTGTTGATATTATGAAATAATATATTAATTTTGTTTTATATAATTTTAATATTTTCTCACCTATTAATTTAAATTCATCTGAAAATTTTTCATTTTTTATTATTTGTTCTATTTTATTATTTGATAAATAATTTAAAAAACCACAAATAAAAAAAGCAATAATATTTGAAAAAATAGTTTTTGGTAATCCAACTAAAAATGAAAGAGAATTATTTTTATATTTTCGAGAAATGTAATTATCAGTAAAGAAAAAAGCATTAAAAAAAAAATCTAAAGAAATAGTTAAAATTAAACGATCTAATTTTAAATGTCTCATATCTAAAATTGAATTATTAACAATTACATTAAAAATATTTTGTTTATCACTTAAATAATCAAAATAAAAAGTAGAAGCTTTTCTATGATCTAATCTTTCTGCTTCTTCATAACATAATAAATCATAATCATATTTTTTCCTATTTAAATTTAAACTTGATAATTCATTTTCATCATTTTCATTTTTTGCATTTAAATTAATCTCATTTATTGATTTATTTTCGTAAAATTTTGATTTTTTGTTAATTGTTTGAAAAGAATTTTTTAAATCATTTTGTAATCCTGAAATATTATTATTTATATCACTTTTTTTACTATCTGAAGTTTCAATTGATTCTACAACATCTAAACCATTTTTAATTTTTTTTACTTTAATTGGTGGATTAGCACCATTTTTTAACTCATTTTGACTATCTATTTTAATATGTTTATTTTTAACTTCTAAAAATTGATTATTATCTTCATTTTTATTTTCATTTATACATATTTCATTATATACATTTGAATTTAAGTTTAAAGCTTTTCTTATATTTTTTAGGTTATCAATAAAAAAATAAATACAAAGAATAATATGAATAATTAATAATACTAATAAAATCCAACAACCATAATTTTTTTTAAAATAACTCCAATTATAAATTAATTTGTAACATTTTATAACATAAAAAGTTTCACTAATAAACATAGTTTTAAATTGAGTTTTTAAATCTTTTAATAATTCTTTTTTAGTTTCATTATTGTTATTTGTAATTGTACAAATACAATTAACATTATTATTCCCATAATCAAAACTACTATATGTACATTCATCACAAAAATTAACTTCTTGATAATAATCATTTTGTCTATCTTTTAAAGTAACATCATTTCCATTCTTTGAAGAATAAGTAGAACAAATATCATTAAAAAATTTATTTTTTGAATCAAAAACATCATAACCATTTAAATATAAAGAATATGCATTATCATAATTAAATTGATTAGTATTTTTTATTGGATAAGATATTACTATTTTTAAATCTGAACAATAATAATTATAATCTATTTGATTATAATTACTATCAAATATTAAAAAACTAGTTTTTGATTTTAAATTTGATGAATTTATTTCATCATTTTTTATTATTATTAAAGGTGTTGAAAATAAAGATTCTAATTTTGATTGACATTCCCCTAAATTAATTGAAGATAAATTATTATTATTATTTATCTTATTTATATAAGAATCTGATAAAGATGTATCATAAATCATATAATATGAATTATTATTATTATATTCAACTAATATAATTGAACTATTTGAAATTAAATTTTTTAATCCTTCTTTAATTATTTTACTTAATTCAGAATCTTTTATATTATTTATTCCAATTGAAAAAGAATTATCTTTATTTTTTCTTTTTAAAAAACAATAATTTCCCAGTTGTATTAATTGACTACCATTTTCACATATATCACAATCATTTAAATTACAAGAATTAACACATTGTCCTTTATTTTCAATTAAAATTGGATAATTTAAATCACACTTAGTATCATTTGTACATAATAATGGATTTGAAGTACAATATTTAAATTTATTTTCATTACTATCTAAATAATAATTAGTAGGCATTAATTTTGTTAAAATGCAATTTAAATTTGGCATTAAACTATAATTTTCAATACAAGAATCACACATTGTACTTAAATTATTTGATTGTGATGAACAAGTTAAACATAAGGAATTACATTCTTTATAAATAGAAGGTGAAGTTGAAATATTTTCATAATAATTAATAGGAATATCTTCATATAAAACACAATTGCCAAATATATCTTTAAATACATAATTATTCTTACATGTTAAACATAAATTATCTTCACCTGTACATGTACTACAATTTTCAGAACAAAAAATTAATTGTCCATAACATAAATTAGAAGTTAAATATTTTTGTTCTGAACTAGTTTCATCATCATTATTTTGAAGATAATATTTAAACATATATTTATTTGCTGTATTTGAACTACATTTTAATGATACTTCTGTCTTTTTATATGGATTATTTATTTCAAAAATTTTATTAGTAACATTTAATTGAAATGAAATATTTGTTGACATTATTCCATATTCTGTAAAAGTTATATTATTAATAATTTGAGAAAAATCTATATTTAATTCATTATTTATTGTTTCATAAAGTGTAAAATTAAAACATGATGGAAATGTATATTGATAAAACATTAACTTTTTTGTTTGATAATTAATAAATGAAATCGTAGTTAAAGTTTCATTATGTTTTAATATATATCTTACTAAAATTTTAAAAGATTTACTACTTTGTAATTTTATAAAATAACTATCACCAATTTGAATAAAATTATCATTTATAATTACAAATTTTGCAATAAAAAATCCATCATATTCCCCTGCAGCAAATAAAATTATTTCATTATTATCATCCATAAATACAAAATCCATATTATTTATTATTAAAGGACTAATTGATGCTGTTCCTTTTAAAACATTTTTAAATATAATTTGAAAATTTCCTAAAATAAATTCATTTTGATTATGTATTCCAATTGCACATTCATAATTAAATGTATTTATTGTATTTGTAATTGTAAAAAGAGAACATACTATTATTTTATCATTATTAATTTTTAAATATTTAACTCCTTCTGTATTATCTAAATCAGTCAATTCTATTGGATTTTCATAATTATTTATAAAAAAGAAATATGCTTTATTTTGATTATCATAAAAACATCCAATTTCATTATTAATTTCAAATTGAACACAATTTACTAAATTTTTCCCTAAGAAAGTTGATTTAAAAGGAGTATCTTTTTGATATTCATAAGTTTTTTCATTAATTGTATATAATTCAATAAAATTTTGATTATAAATAGCTGAACCAAAAAAAAAATTATTATTATTCAGTTTAATCACATTCATTACTTGGGTATTTGATCTAAATGTAAAAAAGATTTGAAAAGTTAATGTCTTAGTTGAAATATCAAAAGTAATTTTACCAAAATTTTGACTATTACTTATACTTAAATTTTCTTCAAAAATTCCAACCCAAGTATAATCAGAAATTTCAAGTAAAGTTGTTTTATAACTATTAATAAATAACTTTTTATCATTTGATTGAATATAATTATAAGTTTCATATTCACCATTTGAATTTATTAATAAAACAATTATTTCATCACATTCATTTGGATTATTACAAAAAAAACAAAAATAAATATTATTTTTTGTTGGAGAACATAAAACATTTACTCTTGAGTCAAGGGTAAATAATTCTTGATAACATATAATAATTGGAAGGATTATTAAATATATAATATTAATTTTCATTTTACAATTTAATTATAATTAGGTAAAATATTAATTTATTTTAAAAAAATATTTAAAAAAATAATTTAATTTTTTTCATATTCAAAAAATAACAAAATAATTATAATTTAATAATCTTAATAAAAAATTTAATATTCGTTTTATTTCATTCTACATAAAAATATATTTTTTTAATTATCCTTTTATTTTTTTGTTGGGCAAAAATAGGTAAACAAATTTAAATTTTTACAAAATTGTTTGTAATAATCCTCATAATCTTTATAATATTCTTTTAATCTTTTAATATATTGATTATTATTTTTTAAAGCAACCTCAAATACTTTAATAAATTTTTTAAATTCATTGTATTCTTCAGCATATTTTTTTAAATTTTCAATATAATCATTTATCTTTTCATATTCATAAAGTAAATTTTGAAATTCTGTGTTAATACATTGGTTTTGAAAATAAAAAAAATTAAAGCATTCATTTTTATCAAAATATTTATTATATCCTTTAATAAATTGAATTAATTTATTGATATTAATTAATAATTCATGAGTGTTATTTTTTAACCTAAATAAAAATTCGTTATTAAAATAATTTGGCATGTCATATAAAGGAATTTTTAAAATATTTGATTTATTTATATTATTTTCAATTTTGTCAATTTGATAATTATTAGAATTATTTTTTAAATTAAGACCATAATTTTCCTTTTTTAAATTTTGAGAAAACATAGACATATAAATTTTATTGAAATTAAATTTTGAATTAGCAATTTTTAATAAGCAACATTTACAAATATTTCTTATATCATATTTTTGATTATTATAATTAATTATTAATTGAAATATATCATAAGCATCAATTAAAATTTGATTTTGAGTTTTAGTTGTAATTAAATAATCATAATTCACAAAAAAATGAAAAAAAAATTCAAGGAAATATTTCCCATTTAGAAAATTAACAATATTTTCAATTGAATCACTTTCTAAACCACATAAATCACATTCAATATTTGATAGATTGTTAGAATGTTTAAGACATTTTTCATATGTTCTTAAATATTTATTTTTATTTTTCTCAACAAGTTCTTTTAATTCTTCAATTGATATAGAATCTTTTTCAATATTTTCAATTTGTGTAAGATTATTATTGTTATTTAAACTATAATTTGGATTTTGATATTTAATATTCTTTTTATTATCATTTATACTTTGATTATTTTCATCTTCATAAACTTCAATAATATTATAATTATTAAATACATTATGTTTATTTTTTTTCTTTGATTTATTAAGAAAAATTTTAATTTTACCTACTTTTTTATTTTTCTGATTTTTTTTAACGTTATTGTTAATATTAGAATAAAAAGTAATATTTGATTGAGTTTCTTCTTTAGTGTCATTTTTATTTAATGAACTTTGACTTATTTGTTTATATAAATCTTTACATTTATCACATTTGCATCTTTTCTTACATTTAAAACATTTCCAACTAAACAAAAATAAAAATAATAAAAATTAAAATTATATTATACTTTTTCCTTTCAATTCCATTTTGATCTTCATCTAATAATAAAGCCAAAGTACTCATAGTCTAAAAATTAAAAAAAAATTATTAAAAAATATTAAAAATTACATAATGTTTTCTTAAACATTTAGTACAAAAACTTTCTCTACATTTTGGAATACAGCATGTAATAACTTTACTAATAGGTTTAATTTCTCCACACATATGACAATTTATACCTTCTGAATTTGAAAATCCATTTCTTTTTTTTTTTCTTCTTAATACATAACCTGTCTTATTTACAGTATTTTTTTCTTCTATATTTTCGATATCATTTAATATATTCTTATTTAAATTTTGTTGTTTGGAATTCAATTTATTTATTAAAATATCCAAATCATCATTTGATTTTTGAGGAATATCAACAATTATATTTGAATATGATTCATTTTCATTTATCTTTTTTATTAAAGATGGTTTATTATCTATAATAGAAAAAGTTGATTTTTCTTCCCTAAAAATAATTATAATATTAAAATTACGTTTTATCTAAATTTAAACAATTTAGATCTATGTTGTTATGTATTTGTACAGAATTTTCAGGATTTATTAAATGAGAAAGTATTTCCTTTTGAGTATTCTAAATAGATATTATTATTTCTATATTACTTCTTTTATTTGATTAGTTGTTGGTGTTATATTTTTGTCAAGAGATGGTATGTTATACATTTTCTTTGGTTAATAATAATAATTATTTAATTATAATGGATACTATAAAATATATATATATATTAATTATTTTAATATGAGTTTCTTATTTTTAATTGAGTTCATTTATTAATTAAGATTTTATAGAAATATCAAAAAGAAAGCACAAAAATTATTTAAATTGAGTGTTTATGATAGTTTTTTTCATTATATCTTTGGATACATAAATATCTATATAAATCTTTATTTAAAACATTAAAAATTAATGTTTTTTTTAATTTTTGATGAATAAATATAATATTTTTAAAATTTAATACTGGTTAGTTGAAATCTTTAAGTTATTATAAGATATTTTTTTTTTATGTAAGAAAATATAAATTTCAATAACACTATTATAAAATGATATTAAATTTTTTAATCTTTTTATTATTTAAATTAATTTCTTATATTAAGATGAATCATACTTAAAAATCAAATAAAATAAACCCAATCATATATATAAAAGAACTAAGAAAATCATAAAAATATAATAAAAAATTATATTTCTTAAAAACACAAATAATATCATAATAATAAAATAATTATAAAAAAATAATAAATTATTAAAATAAAAAAATTAAAAAAAACAACATATAAAATAAAAAAAAAATAACCTTCCAAATAAGTCTAAAAAACCAATAAAAAAAATAAAAAAATAAAAAAAACAAAAAAAAAAAAATGTACCCAAATCCATATTCATACCCTCAAAAGTAAGTAACATAAAATAACTATTATATAAAATCAAAAATCAAAAAAAAAATAAAAAAAAAACAGTTACCGTTCATCATATCGTTTAACACCAACTCGTAGTGCCTACCAACTCCAACCACAAATGAATTTTTCTCAAAACTACTCAACAACTCAAAACTTAATAGAATCTCGTTTAAACAAACTAAACCAAGAACGTCTTTTATATCAAAGAATCCCTCAAAATTATCCAAATTATTATCAAAATGACTTAAGTGGTTTATACAATCTTCGTTCATTATCAAATGCAAGACATCAATTAATGAATCCAAATATATATTCATATCGTTTTATGGATCCAATATATTATCCTTTAGAAATGCCTGTTAATGGAGAACCAATTGCATTACCAAGAATTGAAATGGGTGGACCAGTTGATAATAATTGTGGTGTTAATCAAGGAGGATGTAGTAATTGTGGTAATGGTTTATGTATGCAAGATTTACTTATTTTACTTAATGGATTAGGTGATGTTAAATTACCTAATATTAAAAATGTTGATTTTAAAAACCAAAATTTTCGGCTTCCAGAAAAAAAAAAAACAGTGAAACGGAAGGAGATTATAAATGAAGAGAGAAAAAATCCTATTGATGATAATGATGATAATAGTGATAATGAAAAGAAAAGTGTTATTATTCCTAAAAGTAAAAAAAAAATTGAAAATAAAGGGAATGTTAAAGAAAAAAAAAATTGGTGGAAATTAGCAAAAAATTTTGTAGATATGTATAATTTTATATCAACTGCTAGAAAATATACAAAATATGCTAATGAATATAGAAATGGTTTTATTGCTGAAAGATTTAAAGAAATTGGAAGTGAAATTGAAACATTAAAAGAATGGATTATTTCAATAGAAAAACCATTTTGGGAAGAATTTGAAGTTTTTGAAGATTTAGATTTATCATTTAAGAATATAGATTCTAAAATGAAAATACAGAAACAATCACAAAAATTAATAGCATTAATTAAAAAATATTTAGAAAATTTAGTAAGTAGAAAAATAAGAGATATACCAGAAAGTATACAAAAAATATTATATAAATATATTAAAGAAAGAGCCTTTTATCCAAAAAGTTATTTATCAATATTTCAAATTAATAGATTAGATTTTCATTTTTATGGAGGAACAAGATTTATGAATGATGAAAGAGGAGGATTAATTTTAGCTTATTTAATAATTTGTGGTGTAACTGTTCAACAAATATTATTACATATAAATGAAGTTTTTCCTAAATTTAAAAATTTACCTTATGTAATTAAAAGTGCTAAATTTATTGGTAGTGTTTTACATTATTTAACTAAAGATACTTTTCAAAATAATCCTGAAATTCATAAAGAAATTTGGGCTTTGTTAAATTATTATAGAAATTATCATCTTTTTAATGAAGAAGTTGAAAAACAAAATATTTTAGAAAATGATAATAATATGACTTATAATGATGAAGATCAATTTGATGAATTTTTAGAACCTAGAAGTGATATTACTTCTTTTTGGAAAATGAATGAAAGTTTTGTTGATACTTATAAAAATTTTGTTTATGGTTGGGCTACTAATTTAAGTAAGTTACTTAGATTAAAATTTTCTAAAAAAGATCCTACACTTAAACCTAGAAAAAGATTACAAAGACCTCCTGATAAAACTATTGAATATGATGTTAAAATTGGTCACCAAATGTAAAAAAAAATTGTTTTTTGTGATGTTTTTATTTTTATTTTTTTATATATTTTATTAAATTTTTTTTTTATTTTTATTTTTGTTTATTTTTAAAATAAAAATAAATATGTTTAATATTAATTTATGTAACAGATTTGATTTGAATTAATTAGTAAATATGAAATAAATAATTATTTATATTTATTATATTTATTTAAAAATTTTACCTCTTTGTTGAATATAATAATCTTTCATTTCATAAAATAAATATCCTTTTAAATCATTATTCTGATTTAAATTAGGAATATGACGATTAATATTATATATTCTTTCCTTTGGTTTTTGAATCTTTTTATTTTTATAAAAACGATTTTGTTTATTAATATTTTTATCAAATGATTTATTTGGAATAATATTTATTTTTTCATTTATAGGTGGTAAAATATTAAATTTATCTCCTTTTAAACTATGATTCATATATCTTCTATTTTTTTTTGCTTCAGTTGGAAAAGAATACATATTATCTTTAGACATTTCAAAAAATTTATCATAACTATTTTTTAATAATATTTGAGTATCAACTTTATTATTTTCTTCTTCAGGTTCTTCAACTTTTATTAAATTATTTGTATTACAAAAAAAATTTGATATATTTTCTGATTCATTAAAAATCTTTTTTTCTTTTTCTTCAATTATTGCTGGTTTTATATGAATTTTTGTTGGTTTTTTCTTTTTTCTTTTTGTTGTCATATTTTCAGTAAAAACATATAAATCTTTTGCTCTTAAAAATTTATGTATTGGAGAGTTTTTATTCTCTAAATTACTAATAAATGTTTCTAAATCAATTCGAGTTGATGACATTTTTTATTGTTAAAAAATAATTAATTATATAAATTTTTTAATTTTAAAAATGAAAAATATTTCAGATAGTATTGTTTTTTTTAATTTTTTTCACCCATGTTAAGTCATTTATATTGTTTTATAAAATATATTTCTTTTAAATTAATAGGAAATAATTCAATATTAAATGATTAAATAAAATTTGTGTGGTTAAATTTTTTTTTGATAATTAAAACATAATATTTTTTAATATTTTATAATATATTAAGTGAAATAATAAATTAAAAAAAATATTTATCCAAAAATTATTGTATAATTTTTTTCTATAAAATTTAAAAATTTATAATATGAATGATGATTTTAATAACGAAAGAAATACTTTAATTGATAATAATCATCATACAATAAATATAAACAATAATTTATATTTATTTAATCAAAATACGAGACCTGGGAATAAAAATAATATTTATAATGATATAGAAAGAATAAAAAATTGTACATTAATTAGCCCTAATAATAAAAATAATTATTCGGTTGATGATGAAATTAATAGAACACAAAATGATGAAGAAAAAAAAGAAATGATTACTCTTAAACAAACAATTATAATTCTTTTAAACGAACATCAAAATATAAAATCAAAATATACACAACAATGTAATATAAATGAAAATGAAATCGTTAACAGAATTCAAAATATAGATGATATAGAACAATTAGATAATTTATTAAAATATATAAAATTTTCTATTGAATTGGAAAATGAAAATATATATTAATATTTTCAAAATTGAATATTTTAATTAAGAATTAAATTATTAATTTGTATGATATAAAATAAAATTAAATTATAATATTAAAACATTTTAAAAATATATATTATGATTTTTTTTAAAAATTAAGAATTATTAAATTAAAAAAATATTTCATAAATGCAATTAGATAATAAATACAATAATTCCTTACCAAATGAAATAATACAAGAATCAAATTTATATCAACATAAAAATTTTCAAAATCAAACTCAAAAAAAAAATTTTACATTTATGAAAAATAAAAAATTAGAAGAACCAATTTATGTAATGACAGTTGAATTAGAAAAAGGAAAAAATGAAAGTATTAAAATTTTTCCAAGTTCAAAACCAGAAGAATTAGCATATGAATTTTGTAAAAATCACAATTTAGATTTTTCATCTTTATCATATTTAACTGAAGAAATATCAAATTTATTTAAAAAATTTCCAAATGAAAAAAAAGATAAAATATTAGGAAATGAACCAATTGAAGAAGTAGATGAAGATGAATATACACATGGTTTTGAAAAAAAAATAAGTAATAATATTGTAAATCAACAATTAAATAATGATAATTTAAATAATAATAATATTATAAATAATAATCTTATTAATAATAATCAAAATTTAAATAATATGGATTTGTATACTAATAATAAATTAGATGATGAAAATATTGATTTTAGTGGAACAAAAGGAAGAATTGATTCAATTGAAGAATTTAATGATTTTGAAAAAGATATTATTAAAGAAGATGAAAATGGTAATAGTATTAATTTAGATTTAGAACTTGAAAAAGATAATGAAAATAATATTAATAATTTAAATAATGATTATGTAAATAATGATAAAGAAAATAATAATAATGTAAATAGAGAAAAAGATAATAAAAAATTTAATAATAATAAGGAAAATAAAGATATTATTAATAATGATTTTCATAAAAAAATTTTAAAAAACAAAGAAGATAATAAAGAAAAAGAAAAAAATGATAGTATTAATAAAAAAAAGAAAACAGAGTTAATAAATGAAAATTTTGATTTTTATCATTCAAGAAAAAAAGTTATTTCTTATGAACAATTTTATGATAATTTTAAAAGAAATTTAGTCACTCAACCAAATTTCTTTAAGAAAAAACCAACTACAAAAAATTCAAATAAATTAAATAAAGATTATAAAAGTTTTAACTTAGATATAAAAAGAATATCTCAAAATTATTCTAATATATCAAAAACAGATTATAATATAATAAATCCAAACAACAATAATTTATTTATAAAAACATTTTCAGAAAATTCAAATAATATAAAAGATAAGTTTAAAGAAACATTAAATAAATCAAAAAAAATGAATAAAAGTTTATTTGTTCAAAATCACAAAGACATTTTTTTAAATCAAAAAAATAATTTAGAAAATTTTTTTAGCACATGTGCTGCTTTAGATGAAGTATATCAAAATAGAATAAATGATGAATCAATATTTTTATCTAAATTAAATTCACCAAATCAAATAAATTTAAATAAAAAAAAATTAAGTATAAATGAATTTACAGAAAATGAGGATGATTCATCAAAAAAAAATTATAAAAAATCACTTTCATCAAATCATAAAAAAAGTAATAATAAAGGTTTATTTTCTAATATTTCCAAATCAGAAAGAAATAATAATCCAATATTAAAAAATAGGAAAAATAAATATAAATTTGAAAATGAAAATTATAAAAATATTTCTTTTTCACCTACAATAAATTCATCTGCTTTAAATCAAAAATCAAAATTATTATTAAATGAAAAAGGAATAATTACTTCACCAAATAAAGATATTAAATATAAAAAGAGAAATTCATATATTCTTTTTAAAAATATTAATTTTAGTCCAAATAAAAAAATAAAAGATAAAAAAGGATATTTGATTAATAAGAGAAAAATAATAAAAAATGATAATAAAGATTATATTATTAATAATAGTGATAAAATTGATAATTTGGATAAGGAAAATTTATTAAAAAAAATATTTTTGTTATTAGATCCTGAAAATAAAGGTTATGCTGATTTAAAATCTTCTAATACACAAAAAATTCCTCTTCAAGTTATTATTATTTTATCTCCAATATTTAATAATTCAAAAAATAAAAATCAAATATCAATGAATGAATTTATTAGTATTGGAAATGTTTTGTTAAATAAAATCCCATTTGAAGATAAAAGAACACTTTTTGAATTCTCTTCAAAATTATAAAATTATTATTATTCTTTTACATCAATTATTTATTTTTTTTTCATTATTAAATATAAAAATAATAATTTTTTAAAAAATATATTTATAAAAAATATAAAACAATTTAAAATATAAATTTAATAGATTTAAATGTTTATAATATATCATAAATTTTACATAACATGATTTAATAAAATAAAAATTTAAAGAAAAAATTATATATTACTAAAGAAAAAATTTACAATTTTAATAATAAATGTTTATATTTACATTAAAAAACCAAAGGAATAGTTTCCTTAAAGAAAGCAGTATTAAAAAGAATAGCACCATCTTTAACTAAATATTCTTTTTTTTTCATATAAACTTCAATTCCAAAAGTCATAATAGTAATTACAATAATTTCAAATAAGAAAAAAACAATATTTAACAAAACAGTTAAAGAATGCAAATTATTTCTAATAGATGCATAATCTTCATAAAAAGAAAGATAAAATTGATGTTGAATTTGACTAAAAACAAATTCAATATTTTCTTGAACTCTATTAAATATTTCACTCATAATATATTTTTTAATATCTGCTTTAGAAATATTTCCTTCACTTTCTTGTAAAATATTTTCATAATCTCCAATAATTTGATTAAATTTTTGAGCAATTAATTCATAACCTAAAATAATTCCTTCTAAACAATAACCATTAGCTCTTATTAAATAACTTTGACATAATTTATAGTCAACACATAAATATTCTTTATCTATTTTAGTATGATTCATAACTAAATTTACTTGTTCCCAAAAATATTTAATTTTAGTAAATATATTAAATTCATTACTTGATGTAATTTCACTTATTGAACTTTCATAATTAGTAATATTAATATTATAATTAAGTAAATCATCAGGAATTATACTTTGTGTTAAAATTAATTTTCTAACTGATGTTATTGTTAATGGTAAAGTTGAAAAATAAGTTGCAAATGAATTAAATGAATTTATTAAAATTTTATTTCTATCATTAAATGTAATTGTATTTTTTAAATGAAGAAAGAAAATAATTAAAGAACTAACAAAAAAAATACCAACAACAATATTCATAAAATGAGAAATTGTAATTTGTTGTTGATTTAATAATCTTAATAATTTTTTATTAGAAATTGCAGCATCTTTATTTGTCATTGCTTTTTTTTCTTCTTTAATTTTAATATGATTATCTCCTTTTTTATTATTTAATAAAGCTAAATTTGATTTATTAATTAGACCAGATTGATTATTTGAAATATCTAAATTAGTTCTTGTATTTACTGAAGTAAGGGCAGAAGAACTTAATTCAATATTTTTATTTGAATTTATTAAATTTGACATATTCACACCTCCTCCTAATGGAATACCATTTTCATCTAATTTTATTGATTGTTGAGGAATTACACCTTTTATAAAGTTTTCTCTAAAGTTTTGAAATGCTAATTTATTTTCCATTGTGAAATTATGTACTAAAACTATAAAAAGACGAATTTTTTGTCTCATATAAAAATTTTCTGGTCTATTTTTAAAAGTTCCTTTCTCATTTTTTTTATTATCTAAAAACATTGATATAATTAATTTAAATAATCTTCTATTAAATTTAGTAAATAATAAAAATGCAATAAGGAAAAAAGATATATTTGCTAATAACCAAAATATTTCTAATATAATAACTAATTTCTGTGATAAATTTAAAAAATCTGAATAATATTCAGTAACTTCAGTATAAAATGCTTCAATTATAGTTAAAATAGGATCATTAAAATTATTAACTGCAAAAAATAAAACTTTAATAAAAGAAGATAAAACTTCTTGTTTCATATTATTTCTATATTCATTGAAAAAATATACATCAATATCATAAAAAATATTATCTCTATTATCAAGTTTAATTGCATCATTAGTTAAATAAATAGAATAATATAATTCTTTAAATAATTGAGAATCATATGTTGAATTTTCCCAAGTTTTAGTAATTTTCATAAAATTACCATAAATTCTACTCATACAATTTTTTCCTATTTTCTTATCATATTTTATCATTTCTAAATAAAAATCACTAATTGAATTTTGTAAATTAGAAATTGTCATTTTTAAATATTCAAACATTTGATCATCTGTAATATCCATTTGTGAATAATTTCCAAATTGATACATTTCAGTAAGTAAAGCAGATTGAAAATAAATTATTTTATCTTTTATTCTTGAAACATTATATAAAAATAATCCAATTACAGCCATTCTACTCATTCTAATTAATTGATAAATTACATTAAATGCAGATAATGCAAAACAAATAATCATTAATAATATATTTAAATTTTCTAATTGGAATAATTTAGTAAAAGTTGATATTTTCTTTTCTTTTTTTTGTTTTATTGTCTTTACTCTTTTATCAATCATTCCATTCATTCCTTTTTTTTTTGGAGGACTAATACTTCCAACAGAAGAAGCAACAGAAGTTTGTGTTAATAAATTTCTTGAATTTGTACTTAATTTACTTTGAAACATTTGATTAGGAATATTTTTTTTATTCATACTCATATGTGTATTATGTTTACTAGTATTTTTCATATCAGTATTATGATCAATATCTTCTTTATAACCATCTTCATTATTCATAATATCTCTAAATCTAAATAAATAAATTGGTATATCATAAATTTTTTTAATTGCACCTTTAAATAAAATTTGTAAAGTTGCATTTGAAGTAACATTAACAAAATCATCATTATTTAAAACAATTTCATCGTCCATTTCATTAGTATCTAATTGATTAACATCATTTTTAATTTTAATAATAAAATTAAGTAAATTTCTAATATTTTCATCTTTTTCAGTAGAATCAGTTAATTTATTTAAAGCTTTAATAATATTTTGTATCATTAATGGTTTACTTCGAACAAATTCCATTGATTCTCTTTTACTACCAAATAATACTCTAGTATCACAAATATCAACATTAGAATTACTAATTTCTAAACTTTTCTTATTTGGAATAAATGGTTTTTCATTATCACTTAATTCATTATTAGCATTTAAATGAAATAAATTTTTAGAATATTGTTCAATATCATTAAATTCCATTTCATCTTTAACTTTCTCAATAACATCTAAAGTAACTTTAAATTTATTTTGAATTTCTTTAATATTAATATCAAATAAATCAATTAATTCAACATCACATCTTCTTAATAAACCTAAATTAAAAAAATAATTTTCTTCAATTTCTCTACTAATACTTAAACAAGTGAAATTATTATCTAAAATAAAAGACCAAGTTTTATTTTTTTTAATCATAACTTGTAAAATCATCATAAGTGATTTACCAAAATGAGGTAAGGCACCAGCCCTAATTTCACAAGGCATTGAATGTTCATTCGCATCAAAAATATAAGTACTTTTTTGCATAAAATAATGTTGACCTACCATTAAATAATGTAACATTGCTCTTGTGTGACT
This sequence comes from Isotricha prostoma, assembly GCA_023807205.1. Taxonomy (NCBI): domain Eukaryota; phylum Ciliophora; class Litostomatea; order Vestibuliferida; family Isotrichidae; genus Isotricha; species Isotricha prostoma. Next base: position 44,171 of record JAJMZS010000010.1, on the reverse strand, counting down.
TTTTCTTAAACTTTTTGGAAAAATATTTGAAAAATCTTCTCCTAAGATTGATGATTGAATAAAACCTAATTGATTACAAAAATTACTTGAACAATATTTTATTTTTATTCCTTTTGAAAATTTTATTATTAATTGATTCATTGCACTTTCTGATAATATATATTTATCTATAAATTTATTAAATTTAATTGACATGTCTTCATAATCTAATCCTTTAAAACTTCCTGTTCCTGATGATATATTATCAAATGTTTTTAATATTTCTGGAGGAATTTTTGTGTAGAACATTGTATAAAATAAAAAGGTTAAATAATAAAATTCTGTTCCTTTTTTTTCACTTGAGTATTTTATTAAATTTTTTTTTATTCTCTTTGATACTTTACTCATTTCTGTTAATTTTTTTATTGTTTCTAATATTATTTCTCTTTTTAAAAATATTGAATCTATTGATAATATTTCATTTGAATCTGGATCTGTTACAAATTTTAATGAATTTTCAAAACTCATTTTTGTTCCTATTAAATTATCAAATGTTGTACAATAATTTACTATATTTCTATTAAATTCCATTCTTTCAAATATATTATCAAATATTTTATAAAATTTTAATGCTGATGATGAATTACGAAATTTTTTTCCAAACATTTGATGATAAAAATTTATAAAATTAAATAATTCAAATGCTTGTATAAATGTCATTTTTGTTATATTTTGACTTAAACAACTTTGAAGAAGTGAATATGCTAAAATTAAATTTTCTTTAACATGAAAAAAATATTCTGATAAAAATAAAGTATAAGGAATATGAATATAAGAATTACCATTTGCAAAACAAGTTTCCATTAAAAAACCAAAACCTCTTACTAATTGATTAGTAAATTCATCATTTTTTTCTATACCACAAACTGGAATTGGTTGAATTTCTTTACATTTACATTGATCATTATTACATTTTTTTTGATGCATTATAATAACATTAATTACTTCATTTGCATTACTTGTTCCAACTTTTATTTCAATTAATGCATCAAGTAAATAATTAAAACATTCTAATACTTGAGTTAATTTACTTTCATCTAATGTATCAAATAAATAAGTTTTTGATAAATTTAACATAAATTGAGATCTTATGTATATTAAACAATATAATGTTGATGCTGTTAAGAATAATTTAAAAAAAAGGAAAATATATGTTTCTTTTACTGAAAAATGAAAATCTTTCATTGCTGAAATAAATTCAAAAACTATAGAAACTAAATTAAAATTATTTAAAAATCTCATTAAAAAAAAGAAAAAATTATTTTCTTCATATGTTCTAACATTTGTAATAATATCAATTAAAAATATTAAAAATAGTGAACCATGCATTATACAATTAAATTTAAATCTTCCATCATCAGATAAAAAAATTTCATAATATTCAATAAGAGATAAATCAGTAAAAAAAACAAAAAAATAAAATCTATATAAATGAGTCATTCTAAGAGTTGGAACTTTAGTTCTAAAAGAAGAATTAATAATAACAAAACTATAAAAAGAAAATAAATTCATAATAATTAAAAAACAAACGTGAATGATTGTAATTACACCAATTAAGATATTATTATAATTTTTATTTGATGTTATAATTGGAATTTTTCCATAATCTTTATAAATTGAACTAGTTGGTAAAGTTAATTTATCTTTAATAAAAAGTAAAAAAGTAAATGAATAAAATTCAACTAAATATTGACAAAAAACTGTATTAACATAAAACATAAATTTTGGATACCAATGTAAAACTATTGTATTTCCTTTCTTTTTTTTTATTATTAAATAATATTTTACAAGATAATAAAAAAATCCAAATTCTACAAGAAATGAAATAATTGAAATATAATAAAAAGATTGCATTGTTAATTTTGGAAGAATATTTATTAATTCCAATTTTCTTAAATAATAACTAAAGTAAAAATTATTTTTTGTTTCATCATTTAATTTCCATGTGAAGTGAGATGTAATTATGATCACTGGAATATATTTTGGTACTAATGTAAGAAAAATAAATAAAGGTGATTTTGATACTGAAAAACTAAATAATAATAAAAGTTGAGCAAAGGGAGAAATTTTATTTCTGACTGAAGATAATACATTTTTATTCTTGGTTATCATTTAAAATTATTGAAAAAATTTTTTTTTTAATAAAATTTTAATAAAAATTAAATATTGAAGCTATGAAAATATTATATATATTTTATAATTTTATTATTAACGAATTAAGTTATTTTTATTTTTAATTTTTTTATTTCATTATATTTGAAAATAATCAAAAGATTGAATCAAAAAAAAACTAAATTTAGAATTTATATTAAAATTAAATTTTATCTTTTATAATTTTTATTCTATTAAAATATATTTGAGCAGTAATTAAATTATTATTTTTATTAATTTTTATTAAATATTTAAATGATTATAAATATTTTAAGATTATAAATTATCAAAACTATCAATAATTTCTTTAAACATTTCATAATATTTTTCATCCATATTTTGAAAAAAATCTTTTTTCTCTTTCCTAGATAATTCATTAATAATAGGACTAGAATTAATAATTCCAAGATAATATTTATATTGTAATTTCTAAAAAAAATTAAAAAAAAATTCTTACATTTTCAAAAATAAATTTTTCTAATTCTCCTTTATCATAATACCAAGCATTAACATAATTAAAAATAATTTCAAAAAATTCATTAATTTTAACATTATATTTCCATTTTTTATTAATATTATCTTCAAAACCTTGTTGTAAAAATTTTAAATCTTTTAACATAATACTTCTTCCAGTAGTATTACATTTTTTAATATTTGCATAAGAGTCTTGAATATTTCCAACAATAAACTTAATAAAACTTTTAATTAAATTTTCTTGAATTTTAATAGGAAACTTTATTATTTGATTTTTAATATTATCATAAACAACATTTAATTGAGTTAACATTTTATTTACATATGATGATGCTTGAAATAATTGAGTTTCTGCTTCTGATTGAGGAGGAGTCCAATTATAATATGATATCATATCTCTTAATGGTTTTATTTCTATTATTTCACTTGCTATTTTTAAATAAAAAAAATATTGTATTTGTTCTATTATTTTTTTATATTTTTCTATTTCATTTATTATGTAATCTCTTTGGAAATCTAATTCTATTTTTTTTGAAAAGTGAGAATAACGTTTTAATACTTTATATAGGGATTTAAGAGTATTTATCCATAAAATTATTTTACTTATATTTGATTTTGTATATCTGTTTTTGTTATCTATTATATTTTTTGATAATCTTGGAAGATAAATATCTGGATTTAATTTTTCTTTTTTAAAAATTCCTTCTAATTTCTCTTTTGTATGAATTAAAAACATTCTTAAATATTTATATTTATTTTGATATGATGTCATATCAGATGCATAATCAATCTTACCTTTTTCTTTTAATTCTTCTAAATTAATAGTTGAAATTAATCCATTTAAATATGATCTATCAATAATAAACATATTAATTGATGCAAAAAGAAAATAATCAAATAAAGTAAAAATTTGAAAAAAGATTTCATAAGTTAATGAATCAAAAAATAAAATATCAGTTAATAAATCAATTAATCCTCTTAACATTCCAATAAAAGATGAAGTAACAATTAATTCTTTAAATTTTAAAGGCTTTGATAATAAAGTAATATTTTTATTATCATTTATAATTTCATCTAATTTAAAATGAATTGAATTATTAATACTATTTTTTCTATCAATTTTAACTTGGCTTAAAAATACTTTATCAAATATATTTACAATAGTATTATTATTTACAATTGATTTAACATCATTAATTAATGTTAAAAAATTTTTTAAATAAAAAGGAGTTCTTTCATCAATTTTTTCATATGTAAACATATTTAAACTATCATCTAAACTTGTAATTTCCCAAATATCACCACCTAATAAAACTCCAACTTTTTTTATATTTTTAACATTATCATATTTTATAATTTCCATTAATAAATTTTTCATTGCTAATACCATATATTTACTATAATCAACATTAAAAATATGTTTTAATAATTCTCCAAAGAGACAATAATAATTTAAAAGCATTAATACATTTTTTTTTGATGAAAATTCTCTTATAATTGAAAAAGAATGAATTACTATTTTAGAAAGTTTTTTTTCTATAATTTCATAAAATTCATTTTTTGAATTTGATATTGTTTCTCTTAATTTTTTAGCTTCTTCAGTTCTAACTATAGTGTAAATAAAAAAATAAATACTTTAAAATTTCTTGATTATTTGCATAAAATAAATATATTTCAGCAATATTCTTTAATTTTAATATTGTTTGTTTTATCCCATCTGTAAAGTTATATTCATTAAATTGTAATTTTGCTATATCTTTTATTTTTTTTAAATTATCAATATCAAAACTATCCTTATTTTCACAATTGAAGTAAAAAGTATTAAATAATATTTTTTTAATTCTAGATTTAAAACTTTCTTTTAATTTATTCATAAAATTATCTATATTTTTTAATTGATTATCTTTAACTGCAATTATTTGTAAACTATAAATTTCATAAAAATTTTCTTTTCTTTCCATAAATATTGTTGTAAAATCTAATTCAAATGTTTTTAAAAATTCGTTATTTTTTTCTATTAAATATTCTTTCATATTTTGAAAAACTTCACATTTTAAATTTTCTTGATAAATTTTTTCAATTTCTTTTTGAAGATTTAAATTTTTCATATAATCATTATATTCTAATTCTTCAGTATTATTAAATTCATTTATTTTTTCATAATTTTTTTTTATATATTCTTTTATAAAATATAACATTTTTTTTATATTATCTTGTTTCCTTTTCTTTAACATTAATTTTGCTGTAATTAACAATCCTTTTTTTTTAATAAAATTTAATATAATTCTTTTTTTTGTTATTTCATCTTGAGAATCAAAAACGTTATTTTTTAAATCTTCTACATTTCCAATTCCCTTTATAATATCATTAAATTTTCTTTTAATTACAAAATCAGTATAATAATTTAATACTTTTTTAATCAATTCTAAATTTTCTCTTTTTTCAATAATTTCCATAAATGCTTCTTCAGTAGATGATATTTCATTAAAAAAATTAATTTCTTTTGAAAATAAGGAAATATCATATTTTTCATTTTGATATTTTAGGTCAAGAATTTCTAAAGGATTCTAAATTAAAATAAATTAAAAAAATGAATAAAATAATTACTTGAAAATTAATTTGTCTTAATTCTGTTTTAATAATTCTATTTTCATTTATTTCTGAGATTAATGATTCTTTAATTTCATTATTTCCAAATTTATCAATGTTTCTTGGTTGAAAAGATTCAATTTGATTTATAAAATCTGCAAAAGAATAATTCTCACTTGGTTCACTTTCATTTTCAATTACTAATTCATTTTCAAACATTAATGAAGAATTATCATTTTTATCATCTTGTTTTGTCTCTTCTTCAAATTCACTTTTTTTATTTGAGTCTAACTTACTCATTAATAAAAAAAAATATAATATTTATTTATTTTATTTAATTATATTAAATAATAAATTATATAATATATTAATATAAAATTATCCTTAAATAATAATCTATAAATGATAAATTTAAAAAAAAATTTCAAAATCAAAAATAAAAAAAAACAAAAAAAAAATTAAACAATAAAATAAAAATATGAAAAAAAAATCAAATAAATTAAAAAATAAACTAAAAAATCTCCTTTCCAAAAATTGTCCATCAAAAAAAAATAAAAATAACTCAAATTATCTAATATAAAAAACATATAATATTTATAAAAAAATAAATTTAAAAGAGCGCAAAAAAAATGGAACAACCACTTACAATCCCATCAAAAGACGATTTAGCGGAAAGTCTCCAAAAAAATTTTTTAAACTTCCTAACAAAGTAAAATAAAAAAATATAAAAAAAAAAAAAAAATTAGTTTCAAAACAGTACAACCAAGTGAATATACAAACATAGATACTCAAAAAATGGAAATTGACAAAGATGAAGTTTTCATATATAAACTCCAAGCAAAAAATTGTCAAATTCACAATAGAACAGTTCTCATTGTAAATATGGATCATTACAAAGATTTCGATACAGAATTATATTATGTAACATTAATCTTATCTCAATTTTATCGATTTGAACCCGCTTTAAATAAATCAGTCACTGATTTTTTTCTTAAAGAAACTGATAATGATTGGGCAAAAGGGAAAAAATTTCGTGTTGCTTTTACAAATATTGGAAATAAAAAAGAAATAAGAGAATTAAGAGTTAATTTATTAGGTCAATTAATTGTTATTAATGGTACAATTACTAGAAGTTCAGAAACAAAACCTGAATTAATTATAGGATGTTTTGAATGTAAAATGTGTGGTGCAATTGTATTAGGTGTTAATCAACAATTTAGATATACTGAACCTAAATTATGTTCAAATAAAAATTGTAATAATCATACTAAATGGAAATTAATTGAAGATTCTAGTCATTTTGTTGATTGGCAAAAATTAAGAGTTCAAGAAAATCCAAAAGATATTCCTACTGGTTCTATGCCAAGAAGTATTGATATTATTTTAAGAGGAGATTTAGTTGAGACTGTTAAACCAGGTGATAAAGTTAATTTTATTGGAAATATTATTGTTGTTCCTGATATTACTGCTTTAAGTAAACCTGGAGAAAAAGTTCAACAACAAGTTAAGAGAGATGTTGTTAAAAGAGAAGAACAAAAAATAGGAGAAGGTGTTTCTGGATTAAAAAATTTAGGTATTAAGGATATGTCATATAAATTAGTTTTTATTGCAAATAATATTATTTCTTCTGAGAAAGAAGGTGAAAAAAGTATAAATGAAATTTACGATGAGAAAGGAAATGAATTAAAAGAAGAATTTACAAATGTTCAAATAGATAAAATAATGAAAATGAAAGGTGATATATCAATTTATTCAAATTTATCAAAAGCAATAGCACCAAATGTTTACGGTCAAGAAGAAGTAAAAAAAGGTATTTTATTAATGTTATGTGGTGGAGTAAATAAACAAACAAATGAAGGAATAAAATTACGTGGTGATATTAACATATGTTTAGTAGGTGATCCATCAACAGCAAAGAGTCAATTTTTAAAATATGTTTGTGATTTAATACCACGTTCAATATATACAAGTGGAAAAGGATCATCAGCAGCAGGTTTAACAGCAGGTGTAGTAAAAGATGCAGAAACAGGTGAATTTTGTATTGAAGTAGGTGCATTAATGTTAGCTGATAATGGTATATGTTGTATAGATGAATTTGATAAGATGGATTTAAAGGATCAAGTAGCAATTCATGAAAGTATGGAACAACAAACAATTTCAATTGCTAAAGCAGGTATACAAGCAACATTAAGAACTAGAACTTCTATTTTAGCTGCTGCTAATCCAGTTTTTGGAAGATATGATAAAACTAAACCTTTAAATGTTAATATTGATATTAGTGCTCCTATTATGAGTCGTTTTGATTTATTTTTTGTTATTGTTGATGAGAAAAATGAATATAATGATTATGAAATTGCATCTTATATTATTAATTTACAAAAATATAGTAATGTTGCTAATGGTAATAATAATATATTAATTTATTCACAACAAGATGTTGCTTTGTATATAAGATATGCTAAAAAATTTAATCCTAAATTTACTAAAGAAGCTGCTTTAACTGTAAGAGAAGAATATAGAAAATTAAGAGAAAGTGATATTTCTTTTCAGAAAACTTCATATAGAATTACAGTTAGACAATTAGAAAGTTTAATTAGATTAAGTGAAGCAATTGCAAAAGTTCATTTAAGTGATGAAATTACTCCTTTATTTGTAAAAGAGGCATCTAGATTATTAAAAACTAGTATAATTAAAGTTGATCAAAAAGATGTTGATTTAGATTTTGAAAAAGAATATGTTGAAGATAAAAGAAAAAGGGAAAATATGAAAATTTCAGGTGAAGAATTTGAAAAAATGAAAACTGGAATTTTATATATTATTAAACAATTAGAAGAAAAAAATATTAAAGTTACTCATAATGCAATTATAGGAAAATATATTGAAGATAAATTTGATGTTTTATCAAGTGAAAGTGAAGCTGAAAAATTAAGTATAACTTTAAATGATGTTATGGATAGATTAATTGATAAAGAAGGGATTATTATTAAAAAAGAAGATCCTGATGATAAAAATGGAGTTATTCTTTCTATTAATGTTAATTATGATCAACCTCTTTTTGATTAGGAAATTTCTTTAAAAAAAAATATATGATTTTTTATATTAAATTAAATATCATACATACATTATAAATTTTTTTTTTTTTTTTTTTTATATGTATTTTTGTAAAAAATCTTGTAATTTGTTTTCTTTTTCTATTAAAAGTTCTTTTTCTTTTATTTTTGTATTGTTTAATAATAATATTTTTTTTTTGATTATATTTATACATTCTTTTAAATATATTTGTCTAAATATTTTATTTAAATTTCTTAATGGATGTGTCTTTATATCATAATTTAAAAAATAAAATAATATTTGATTTATTTTTATATTGTTTATATCATTAAAAAATAAATTGTTAAATTTTTTAATTTTTGATTTTATTTTATCTTTCTTCTCTTTTGAAGAAAGTGATATATTTTTATTTTTACTATCACTATTATCAGATATAAATCCAGAAAAATCATCTTTAAATTCAGTTTGCAAAAAAGTTTTTTTTCTTTTTTCAAAATTAAGACTTTTAATATTAGATAAACTAGTAAAAATTTTATGTTCATTTTTAACACTATAACTTTTATTTTTATTTCTAATAAATTTATTCTTAGTATAATTTTTTTTATCAATACTAATACTAACTTTAGGAAGATAAAAAGTTGAAATAATGCGAATATCATTTTTTCTTTTTTCTTTATTTTGACTATTAGAAAAAGATTTAATTAAATGATATTCATTTTTTTTAATTTTAGTTTTAGGAAATTTTTCAATTTTAGTAATAATAAAAGGTTGAAAATAATCTTTCATTCGATTAATTTTTTCACTTAAAATATGAAAGTCATACATTAAAATTCTAACATCAATAATTTTATTTTCATATGAAGCTTCAAGAATTTGTAATCTTGATCTAGAAAAATATCTTTCAATAATATTAATTAAATCTTTTTGTGTTTTATTAAAATTTTTATCATCATCTTCAACAGTTGTTTCTTTATCATGAATAATATTTTTATGTAAATAAATTGAATTTTCATCTTCATCATCTTCATATAAGAATCTACTTTCTTGATCTATTTTTTCTAAAGATAATTTTTTTGCATAATATGCTTCTAAAATTGCTTTATCTTCTTTTTGTTTTTGTTCTTCTAATATTATACTATTCATATGTGATTTTGATGCTTTTTTTTTTTTTAAATTTATTAAATTTATTTTCTTTTTTAATGTTGAGGAATATGGTTTATATGAAAATGTTTTATTTAATCTTTCTTTTTCTTTTTCTGAATTTAAACTTTTATTTCGGTTTTTTAAAAAATAATTTTTTTTATCATCAAAACTTTTTATTACTTTATGTTCTTTATTAAAATCTTTTGATATTTTATATGAAATTTTAGGTTGATTATTAATTTTATTTCCTTCTTTATTTTTTTTATTACTAAATTTCATTATTGAAATTTGATAAGTTTGAATATTTTTATTATTTGAATTTTTTTTATTTAAATTCATACAATGTTTTTATTTATTAATCATTTATTCTGAAAATATTATAAATATTTAAAAAATAATAAAAATTTTAATTATGGCAGAAGTATCAAAAGGTGATTTAATGTTTTTCCAAAACGAAATTTTAGCTGATATAAAAAAGCTTGAATCAAAAATAAATTTAAAAATTGACAAACAAATAGAAGATTTAAAACAAAAAATAATACATTCTGAAAAAACAACAAAAACTTTATCTGATAAATATGATGAATTATTTGCATTAACTCATATATTTAAAGATAAAAAAGAAGAAATTGATAAAATATTACATTTTCATTCACAAGTTGAAGATATAACTTCAAGAAATACTTCAAAAATAGAAAAATTTGAAAAAGATATTGGAAATATAACTTATAAATATGATAAAATATTAAATTTTAATTTAACACTTCCTGGAATAATAGGAACAGAAAAATGTAAATTTAAAAATTTAAGGGATTTTCTTGATTATGCAAATAAATCAATTTATATTTTAATGACTCATAAAGATAAACAAATAATTGATTTTAGAGGTTATAAAGATAAATTAGATACAACAATTAAAAACTTTAATTTACAAATTGATCATGTTATTAATAAATATAAAGAATTTTGTTCAAATAGTATTAAATTTTGTGAAAATCAATTTGAAAGAAGAATAAATGAAACAGAAGACAAAGTTGAAAATTTAAGAATTGAAAATAATAAATATGCAAATGATTTACTTAATGAATGTAATAATTTTCGTTTTCAATGGCAAGAATTAGAAAATTATAAAAAAAAATTGGAAAATGATTATAAAATTAATTTAATAAAACAAGAAGAATTATATAATGAATTTGCAAAAAAATTTGATGTGAATGAAAAAGATTATAAATTAATTAAACAAAGATTTACTGAATTAAGTAATTTTATTAAATCAGTTAGATTTAGAAAAAATATTGGAGAAGTTGTTAAAATACAAGATTTTAGAGATATGAGTAGTAAAGTAGATTTTACAAAAAAACAAAAATTACAAGATGAGTATTATGATTATTATAATATGGAAAATATTAAAATTCCTGAATTTTTAAATGAAATTGATGATGAAAATGATATTCAAGAAATGAAAAAGATTGAAGATTCTCAAAAAATTGATAATAATAAAAAAATAAATTATCAAATAATAACAAATAATAACTCAAGTCAAATCAAAAATTATATTGTAAATAAAGGTCATAAGAAAAATAAATTATCACAAAATTTACCAAATGTTAATTATAATATTGGTATTGAACAAAATATTAACAATAATATATCTTATGTTGAATCAAATCCAAATAAATTTAATCATAATACTGTTGAAGGTTATAAAAATATAAGTAGTAGAAATAAATTTTTCATTCCAAAAAATAATAGTCAATCTAATTTTGATAAAAATACAAATAATCTAATAATTCAAAATTCAGTTTCAAATAAAAATGTATTTAATACAAAGAGAAATGATTATAGAATGCCAAAAATATATCAATCTGTTTCACCTGAAGGACTAAAAAAAATAAAAATGAAAAATAATAGTATGGATTTAAATATAGAAACAAATAATAATAAAACAACAAGAGATATAATTAATAATGTATCTACAAAATTTAAATTTAAAAAAATTCAAGTTCATAATCCAATTAATATTTCTCATGAGAATAGTTTATATAATTCAAAAAATAAAGGAAATGAATTTATAAAAGATAATAACCTTAAAAATGATATAACACAAATTAATAATTCCAATAATAATATAATGAAAGAAAAAAGAAATGAAAATTTAAATGATTATTATGAACATTTACAATTCGTTAAAGGGAAAAAATAAATCAATTTTTTATTTTCTTTTTTCATTTATATTTGTTCAAAAAATGAAATTATGTTTAGAATATAATTGAAGTTTTTTTTATTATATAAAAACGAAATTTTTATTTTTTATAATTTATTTGGAACTAAGATATTTTAATTATTTTTATTTTTTTATTATTTTAAATTTAAACTTTATCATTCATATTATGAATAATGAAAATAATGATTTATTTTTTACAGGAATACAAGAAGCTAAAAAAAAAAAAATCAAAGTCATAAAACATATAATACATAATAAATCAAAAGAAAAAATAATTCAAATAATTAAAAAAAAAATAAATCCTATTCACAAAAATGAAATTACAAAAAAAGAATTATTAAAAGAAAACAAAACAAGAATAAAAGAAACATCATACTTAAAATCAAATTTAATTAATTATCTTCTCAATGAAAAATCAGAATATATGAATGAAAATGAAATAGAAAACTATTTTATAGAACAAAATTCAATAAATATTAAAAAATATAATTTAAATTTAGCAATAATAAAAAAAAAAAAAGATTTAGAAAAAAAATTAAATCAAAAAATAAATTTTATAGTATTTCAAAATGTAAAAATTAATGAAACAAGTATAGAAATAATAAATAAAGAAATAAAAGAAATAAAAAGAAAAATTCAAGAAAATGAACATTTAATAGATATATATAAACATTTATATAATAGAACATATAAAACACATTATTTATTAAAAAAAAGTGCAGAGCAAGAAATAGAAAATTTAAATATTTATAATAAACAATATAAAGAGTATAATATTTTCAAAAAACATTCTTTATCCACTATAAATAAGCAATCTGAATTTTTAAAAGATTTAAAAAGTTATCATGATGTTGAATTAATGAATTATGATAAACAGAAATTAGAAAAAATAAAAATTTTTAATAAATTAGATTTTGAACTTTATATAATTAAAAAAGAAACTCAAGATATCCAAAAAGAACTTGAAAATTTAAAAAAACAGAAAGAAAAAATTCAAACTATATTATTAAGTGAAAAAGAAAATTATAATAAAATTTATGAAAAATATTTATTTCATTATCACTTGTTTCAATTATTAAATACTAAATTATTAAGGATTTACAATATTTTAAAAGTTAAAAATTTAATAGATGTAATAAAAGAATTTAATATTATAAGAAAAAAATATAAAGATTTATCTTTTCAAAACGCAATTTATAATCAACAAATTAGTTATTTAAATTCTAAATTAACTTTTTTCAATAATCAATATGAACAAATATTAAAAGATATTGAAAAGAAAAAAAATAAAAAAAATGAACAACACACTGAAACTAATGAATTAATATTGTCAAAAATATCAAAGAATAAATATTTTAATCAAATTATTCTAGAGGATTTTAAAGAAAAGTCTCAAATTTTAAAATTAGTTTTAACATTTTTAGTAAATTATATAAAAAAAATAATTCAATCTTTAATTCATCCAATTCATCATCATTATTTTTCATTTAATCAAATTTATTTCCCAAAATATAATATTTTTTTTTCAAAAAAAAATTACCTTTCTTTAAATATTGATTTCCAAAATATAGATTTAGATTCATTATTTATAAAGGCAATAATATCATTATTTAATGATTTTTGGAATTATTATTTTATTTTATTTACAAATGTAAGTAATATTGTTTATTATGATTATGATAAAAAAAATTCCTTTTCTCCAATTAATAAAATTTATTATATTAGAAGAAATAAAAAAATTTCCCAAAAAATAAAAATTTATTCATTATTTTCTAAAGAAATGATTTTAAATTTTGATAATCTAATCAATTTAGCAACTGTAAGACAATTAGAAAAACAAAAAATTTTAGGAAGAAATGAAAAAGATATTTTTATTAATTCAAATACTCAATCATCTATTGTTAATTTACAAAATAAAAATAATAATAAAAAATTATCATTTTTAAAAAAATCTCCAGAGAGAATCTCTAGAAAAGATTTATTAAATCAATATTTAAATTATAATTTAAATGAAAAAAATGCAAATATATTAAAATTACATTCAAATAGAAATTTATATTATATAGAAAAATATACAAATAAAAATATTTATGAAAAACTTATAAAACAACATTTAAAATATGAAAGAAGACAAAAAATAAAAGAAAAAACTGAAGGAATGAATAATAAAAGTCAAGAAGTAATAAATACAATTCAAAGAAAAGTAAAAGAAATTGTTTTAACTGATAATAATATGGAAATTGAAAGTGATGAAGAAGATGATATTATTAAAGAAAATAAAGATAAGAATTGGAAAGAAGTAAAATTACAAAAAAAAAATAGTGAAATACCATCAAACAAATCAAAAATAAGTGAAATATATAAGAGACTTAATGATTTAAGAAAATTAGAACTTAATTTTGTAAAGGAAAAAAATAAATATATTTTAGATCAAAAAGAATTTAATTCTATTTATAATAATTATAAACATCAAATAAAAAATGAAAAAAAAAAATCTATTAGTAAAAGTTTTATTAAAAATTATTTACCATTAATTCCAAGGAAATATGGTTCAGTTACTTGTTTATTAAATCTGAAAAAAGAAAGTTTTTTAAAAGATGAAAATACAACATTTAATAGTAAGAACAGTATTGACATTAAAAATAAAAAAAGAAATAGTGTTTCAACTACAAATTTATTATTTCAAAATTTAAAAAGAATATTACAAACTCCCAATAATAATACTGATCTTTCTTTTACAAATAATATTTCAAATGTAAGTCAAATTTCATTAATTGAAAAAAATAATAATATTCAAAATAAAAATTTAATTGGAATTAAATATGGCTCCTTTGATAATTATACATCTGATTGTTCAAATATAAATTTTAATTGTAGTGATACTACTAAAAAAACTTTTGCTGATAATAATTAAAAATAGGGTTTTTATATAAATATTTTTTTTGTTAGAAATTTAATAATCTCAAATTTATTTATTAATAAGGTATAAATATTTTATATTAAGATTAAAATAATTAAAATTTTTAAAAATTAAAAAAACAAAAATTAGCATATTAAAACAACTAAATATTATACTAAAACTGAATTAATTTCAAATTAAAACTAATAAATAAATATTTTATACAATAAATAAAGTAAAAAAATTAAAAAACCATAAAAATCATAAATAAAAAACACATAATATAAAAAAAATAATAAAAAAAACCAAATAAACAAATTAAATAATAGAATATCCACTATCTAAACACTGCCAAGGTGTAATTCCCATTTTATTAATAACTTTTTCATCAGCTCCTCTTTGAATAAGCATATCAGCAATTTCATAATTATGAAAAGTTAAAGCAAAATGTAAAGGAGTATTATTATTATTATCTCTTATATTTGGATTTGCTCCAACATTTAATAAATAATTTACAATTTGAAAAGAATTACTTTGTACTGCAATACTTAATAAAGATACTCCATTTGAATCTTCCATATCAGGTGAAATTTTATATTTTTCAAATTCTGAAACAAAACTAGGATAATTTCTATCTTTAATATAAAATATTATTTTTTCTTTTTTTGAATTTAATTGATTTAACATTTCTTGTTTTAAATCATTTGCTCTTGATATCATTCTTAATTTATTATGTCCTTCTATCCGACAATGTTTTTTTTCTAACATTATTCTTTCGTTTTGATTTTTGAATGTTTGTAAATTTAAACTTTTTTCTCTTAAAATTTTACTTTTTGAATGGATTATTTTCTTTCTTTTAAAAAAATTATTATTTTTTAAAGCATTTTTTAAAAAATATTTATCTTTTTTTTTTTCATATATTGGTGAATCAATTTTTAAACTAAATTGTTTTGATAGTCTTTTAAGATATGATTTATATTTTATTATTGAACTTGGACTTTTAAAAATTTCAGTTGTATCATTTTTTATTTTTAACTTTATATCTTTTATATGTACTTGTGATTTATGCGGAAAAATATAATATTCATAATCAATTTGATAAAAGTATAACATATAATAGGTATTTTTCTTTGATAAATAATTTTTTTTTATTATTCTTTTTGGACTATTTAAGTACTTATAAGATTTGTTTTTCTTTTCTTTTTTTTCTATTTTAAAATTATCAATTAAAGTTAATGTTAATGATGATGTATATTTTGTTTTATCATTTTCATAATGAAAATATTTTTCTTTAAAAAATTTTGTTGATAAATTTATTTCAAAATAATTATTAAAAAGAAATTCAGTTGATAATAGTGAAATATCATAATATTTATAATTAAAACATCTTTTTTTAAAATTTTTTAAAATTAAATAATTAACAAATTTTTGATTAAAATTAATACTTTGTAAATCATTTTTCCTATCATGATGACTTTGAATTAACAGATGAGATTGAATTTCTTTTAAATAATTTAATTTTTTAATCAAATATTTTTTACTAAATCCTTCCATTAAATTATTAAATAAATAATTTTTTGAATTAAAATTTCTTTCAAGAATAATATTTAATTCATCTTCAATATCTTCTTCAAAGAATTGGAGAAAATTATTAGTTTTATTTTTTGATTTAATATTGAAATTATTAATAATATTTTGAAATTGAATTTCATTATTATCATCTAGTAGAGAATCTTGAATAATTAAATAAGGTTTTTTTTCACTTTTCTTTTCAAATTCTAATTTTTTTCCATTTTGAGAAAATTTACTAAGATTAAATTTTGAGGAATTTTCTTTTCTAGTAATTCTATTAAAATCATATGATCTTCTTTGAGG
The DNA here is from genome assembly GCA_023807205.1 of Isotricha prostoma. NCBI lineage: Eukaryota > Ciliophora > Litostomatea > Vestibuliferida > Isotrichidae > Isotricha > Isotricha prostoma. Next base: position 27,726 of record JAJMZS010000010.1, on the reverse strand, counting down.
ATTTTTTTCATTTTCAACATTATCGTTTGTAAATTCATTTGAAGATTTTGTTAAAAGATAAATACTATTTGTACTAAATGATTTGTTATTTGTTCCACTTTCACTTTCTGAAATTTTTGATAATTGTTTATTATATTTTGTCTTTTTTTTAGGCTCTCTTTGTTTTTTTCTTTTAAATATTGTTTTATAATCTTTTTTATAATTCATTTCAGATTCACTTGATAAATTAAAGTATTTAAAATGTTTTATACTCAAATTATTTGATGATTTAACAATATTTTTTTGACTTAGTGATTTTTTATTTTTTCTAAATTCATTAATATTTGATTTTTCTAATAATTCATCCATTGAATTTCTCTTATCAAGATTTAAACTCAACTTTAATTGTTTTAATCCATTAGATAAATTAAATGTAGATTTTTTATATAAATAATTAATATTATTATCATTATTATCATATGTTAAAACTTTTACTGGAGCATTATAATTTGAATTATTTCTTGAATGAAAATATTTATTATTATTATTATTTGATAAAAATGTGAATGTTTTTTCACTTGTTGAATGTTCGTTTATTTTTTCTGATAATAAATGAAAGTTTTTTCTCTTTTTTTCATTGTCATCTTTTTTTGTTAATAAAAAATTATTTGCAGATAAGGAATTTTGTGATTGTGTAAAAGTTCTTTTATGATTATGATTATCTTTTAAATAATGTACTCTATTAACTCTATTATTTTCAAATTTTTTTAATATTGTATCTGTATTTAATAAAATATTATTATTATTATTTTCTTTATTAAATAATAAAGGATGATTTTTTATTGAATTTTCACCAAATAATCTCGTTCTACTTGATGAGTTATATGTACTTGAATAAGAATTTTCTGAACCTGATATAAAATTATCATAATGCACTGTTGCATTTCTTTTTAAATTTGTATATGGTAAAATTAATTTTTGACTATTTGGATTTTCTAAATCAAATTCTCTGAAATTATTGTATTTATTTTTTTCTTTTCTCTTTTTATTGTGAAGTATTGTTTTACTTTTTAAAAATTTATTTTTTTTTTTATTCTTTTTAAAATTTGTATATTCAACATAATCACTTTTAATTTCATTTTTTAAATTTTTAATATCTTTAAAATTTCCTTTTTTATGTAAATAAAATACTTTATCACTATTAATTAATATATATATTCCTTACTTATTATTTATATTTGATAATTTCATTTATAATAATTTGTTAAAAAAATATTAAACATAGAAGAATATAGAATATAAAATTATTATTTAATAATAAAAATAATAAATATAAATTTAACTTAAATGAGTAGTAGATTACCATATTATGAACCAGTTCCAGCAGCAACAGATTCTTTTGATTTTCATGTTTTTAAACTTGTTTGGCATGAAGAACCAAAAATATTAAAATTTCAAAATCTTCATAGAAAAACATTTAAAAAACAAGAAAATTTAACTTTTGATATTTTATTAAAAAAAGAAGAAAACGATTCAATAAGAGATTCTTTTGATGTTAAAACAAGTGAAAATGTTTTATTTTATATTCATATAACTGATGGAATTACAATAACAAAAAAAAAAGATAAAGTTGATTGTGTTTTTTCATTAGATATGAATAAATTATTAAAATTATCTGTTGTTGATGTTACAATGAAAACTGAATTATATCCTTATTATTCTTCTTTTTTAATTAAAGAAAATTCAAAATATTTTTATGATTTAAATAAATGTTTTATTAGTCTTGAATATAGAATGAATCCTCCTGAATATCCTAATTTACTTAATGAATATAATCAAATTTTAAAAGATGATATTACTGATGATAATGAAAAAGAATATGAAATTATTTGTAAAAATGAATTTACTGATCAATTATATTCTAAAATTAAAGATAATTTATATGAAGAAGTTAAAGATGATGAATATAAATTTTATTATTGTTATGATATAATTAATAAAAAAACAACAACAATAAATAAAGATTCAAAACAAATTTATCAAAGTGAACGTTATTTAACTAAATATTATTCAAGAAATAAAACACCATTAGATCAATTAAAGCAAAAAACAAAAATAAAAAGAATAATAGTGAAAAATTTTCATATAAGAGAAAATAATTCAGATATGATGTTTAGATTTAAAGATTGTTTTGAAAATATTCAATATTACCATAATTTAATTCAATTTGCTTTTATTGATAATAAAATATCAGAACCAACAACATTTAAAGGATGGAGTTATATATTTAAATATATATTAGAAGAAGGATATAATCTTCAATGGATTTCATTTAGAAATAATACATTAACTGATTCAAGTCTTAAAGTCTTATTACCTAATGTTCAAAATTCAAAAATAAGACATGTTGATTTAAGTCATAATAAATTAAATGATAATGCAATGAATTATTTAAATACTTTTATTGAAGGTTGTCAAAGTTTAAATGTTTTAGATTTAACTAGTAATTTAATTACTAAAGATGGTGTTGAAATTATATCAAAAGCAGTTAATAAAAATCCAACTTTAAATACTTTAATTTTTTCTGAAAATGATTTATCTGGAATAGGAAAATTATTTAATGATATTGTTTCATGTAAATATTTATTAAATTTACATTTAAGAAAATGTAATTTAAAATATGAAGATTATAAATATTTAAAAAATGCATTATCTAAAAGCAATTGTATATTAAATTTATTAGATTTAAGTTATAATAAATTAACAGGTGAAAACGAATCATATGATGTTATAAAAGATATATTTAAATCAAATAAAACAATTAATAAAATATATTTAGAAGGAATGGGATTTAATCCAAGGAATTATTCTCCTATTTTTGAAGGATTAGCATTAAATAAACAAATTGAATATTGTTATATTAGTAAAAATCCAGACTTACCTTTTGTTGGAGTTATTAATTTTTTTATGAAAAAAAAAGGAATTAAAGGAATAACTATATTACCTTATGATAAAAAAGAAAAAAAAGATTTAAAATCTAATTTTTCATATGAAGAAATAAGATGGTTAAGAGTTTTTCATACAAAATGTCCACATATTCAAATATTTGATATTGATTGGGCAGAATTAGATTAAAAAAAAAAGATAAAATCAATAAAATTATATTTCCTCAAAAAAAATATAAACAAATTAATTATATCAAAATTTATATAAATAATAAAATTTCATATAAAATAAAAAAAAATAAATAAACATCTTTTAAAACTTTATTAAAAGATATTACAATAATCTGCAGTTTCAAATCTTCCTTCAACATTATTATGTCTAACAATTACTTCTTTTAATTTCAAACATTCTTTACTAACATAAAACTGAATAACATTTTGTCTCATAGTATTTCCTCTATAACTTCCAGTAGAATTATCTCTAATTAACAAACCAATAAAATAATTTTCAATTAAATCATTTTTTAAAAAAGTACAAATACTTTCATCAGAAACTAAAACACCAGTTCTCATATTATGTAAAATTTCATTATGATGAATTAAAGTACCAACACAATTAATTAAAACAATACCTTCATTATTATCATATATTCTATTTCTAGCAACTTCTCCACCATCAGCTTCAACAATATAAATTCCTTCATTTCTAGAATTATAAATTTCATTATTTGTTATTTTTACTTTAGATGATAGTTTTCCACCAAAAGCAACATTTGTTTTTATATTACTATAAATTTTATTTGCACTTACTTCAGCATATGAATTACTTTCTATTAATATTCCATGATGATTATTTTCAAAAATATCATTATATTTTATTTCTGGTGATGCTTCATTATGAACATAAATTCCATTTAAATAATTATTTGCAATTTTACTATTTTGACTTATTATACTAAAATTATTTTTTCCTATTATTTCTATTCCATTTTTATAATTTTCATCAAAGAAATTTTTAAATATTTTTGCTTCATTACTTTCTTCAATTGATATTAAAACTAAACCAGTTCCTTTATTTTTAATAAAATTATTCATCATAACAAAACCATCACAATCAGTTAATGTTGCTCCATTTAAAATATTAGAAAAGAATTTATTTCCAATAACAGAAGCATTAAAACATTTAGTTAATATTAAACCAGTACCTTGATTTAATTCTAAAACATTTTGTTCTAAATTAATTTCTAAAGTATTTTTAACCCCAGCAGCTTTTTCTTTTAAAGCACTTTTACCAACTAAACTCATAATTAAAATACCACAACCTTCATTTAATAAAACATGACATTTAGAAATATTAACAGAATTTCTTTCATTAACAACAGACACAATTCCACCACATCTATGACGAAAAACTCTACATTCATTAATTTTTAATTGAGCATCATGACTATAAATTCCAACAGTTAAATAATCTTTATTTCCTTTTATAATAGTATTTTCAATAATTGCAGTTGAATTTTCAATATAAATTGCAGGTAAAACATTTTTAGTTTCTGTTGTTAAACAAGCAAGTGAAATTTGACAATTATTAACTGAAATAGTTCCTTTTAAAATACTAATAGCACAGAAATTACCATGATTATCTTCAAAAATATTTTCAATAATTTTAATATCTAAAACATTATTAACTTCTAATTTTTCTACTTCTTCTGCATTTTTATAAATAAAATATGATTCTTTATTATTAATATGAGAAATATGCCAAGCAAAAAATTCAGTTTGTAATAAATCTTCATCTGCAACATCATCTCTTATTCCTCTATGAATAAATTTAACATTATATATTTTTACTGTGTCATTTGCTTCTAAACAATGAATCATAATACATGGTGAATTTTCTGATAATAAAATTGCAGGGTCATCTGTTTTTAAAGAACAAATTTCTATCTCACTTTTATTTCTTACTGTTATATTTTCTCTGTAAATTCCTGGAGATATTTTTATTATTGATTTATTTTTACATGCATTTATTGCACTTTGAATTGTTGGATATTCTGTGTTTGGTCCTACTATGTATTCGTTTTCAAAATCTTTTTCTTCTTTTAATTCTTCATCTTCTTCTTCTTCTTCTAATTCTTCTTTTTGTTCTTTGTTTAATTCTTTTATTTCTTCTTCAAATTTTTTTTCGTCTTCTATTTTATCGTTTTTATCTTTACTTTGTTTTGATTCTTCATCTGACATTATTAATTCTATTTGAGGTTGATTTCTATCTGACATTTTTTATATTTATAAACAATTCAACTTTCAATTTTTGATTTATAAATAATATGTAATAAGTTAAATAATAAATATAGTTTTAAGAAAAAAAATATTTAAATATTTTTTTAGAATAAGAATATAAATTTTAATATCTATAAACAATATATATTTTTTTTTATATAATATAATATAATTTATAGATTATTTTTCTAAATATAATTATTATTAATTATATACTTCTAAAATCACTTTTTTTTTTATTCTTTTTTTAATATTAACATTTATAAAAATAAATATAATAAAAAAAAATTTATAAAATTAAGGGATTTGGGCTAATAATAATATATATTTTTATCTATAATATTTAATATATTTAATTTAAACTCAACACAACTCTTTTCAATTAATAATTAATAACTAAAATTATAATATATAATAAAGACAAAATTATTTTACATCCAATTAAGATTTAAATTCAAGTTTTCTTAAATAATTCACATATCTATTAAAAACTTTTTCATTAATTGATAAATTATAATCTAACAATTTTATTGTATGAAATTCTAATAAATTCAATTCTTTATTAGAAATTCCACCAACTTTCGCATAATAACTATTAGTAAATTGAATATCTTCATTATATTTAATTGCTAAAACACAACAAATTAAAAATAATCTATGAATATTAATTTCTTGAATAGTAATATCATGTTTTTGACAAATAATATCTATATAAATAATACTAATAATTAAAGTTGAATTTTCAATATTTGTATATTTTTTAAATCTTTGAAGATATTCAGTAATAGAAATTATTGGAATTCTTTTTGAACAAAATGGACTTTTTTTATTATATTTTCCTTTTCCATTTCTGGTTGTTAATTCACTCAATATTGTTGAAATATTGGATACTAAATTTGGGATTTGTAATAATTCAATTAAAGAATAATCACTTGTTACAGTTGATGAACTATAATAAGACATAGAATTATTTTATTTATTATAATTTTTATTAAATAAAAAATAATGAAGATATTCATTCTTTTAATTAAAAGTAAATTATTCAGTATATTAAAAATGAATAAGAAAAGATCATCATATTTAAACATAATATACAAATATAATTAATTGGAAAAATTATTTATAAAAATTTATAATATATTAATTAATTTATCTAATTTTTAATAAAGGCAAAAATATTTCTTCAATTCTTTCATATAATGAGATTAAACAAATAGAACATATGAAAAAAATAAATAATAATAAAAAACCAATTGAAATGTTAATATTATATTTTAAAATGAATAGTACTGGAAATAAAAAATTCATTAAAAAACCAAAAGAAGAATCATTTATTATTGTTAAGTTATATGATGAAAAATTATTAAAATAACAAAATTCTCCAAAAGCAGTAAAAATTATAAGAACTAAAATTGTTAACATATAAGTTATATATTTATTACTTTGAATTTGTATTTTATTTCTTAAAATTGATTTTTTAATTGTGTATAGATAAAAATTTATATTTAAAATTTGAGAAAGAAGATTACCACCTAATATAAAAAAAAGATATTTATCTAGTTTTTTTTTTTCAATTATATAATCTATTATAATTGATAATAAATGTTGATGATTTTGGGATTGAAAAATGTCATAATAACCTTGGAAAATAAAAACAGAATAATAAATAAAAATTAAAATAAGATTTATCCATAAAATATTTCTATGTTCTAAAATAGGATATAGTGATAATTTTAATCTTTTATTTACAGAAAATAAAACCAATATATTATTAAAAGAAGAAGAAAATATACAAATTGCTTTAGGCATTTCTCCAATATTAATATCTTTTTGCCAAAAAGGATTATTACTTTGATTTAGTTTTATTCCATTGGATAATGTTATAATAATTAATACTAAAGATACAATATCCAAAATAACATTTAAAATAATATTAATATCAATTATTGATGAATTTTCTAATATATTAATTATTAAAAATAATATAATAAAAATTACAATTGCTAAAATAGAAAAAATCCAATGTTCACTAAAATAAAAATTTTTTTCATCAAAATTTGATAGAATTATTTTAATACTAATAAAAAATCTAAAATAACTTAAAAAAAAAATTAAAAAATTAAATAAAATCCATAAAAAACAAATAATTTCAAATACAATACTACAAAAATTTCCAAAATTTTCTTGAAACATTGCAGATAAAGTATCTTCATTATTTTTTTCTAATTTTTCTATTAAAATAATTTGAAATAAATAGGAAAATATTCCAATTAATAATAAAATTATAATACTTTGTATTAAGCCAATTTGTTTTACAAAATATCCAAAATATAAATGATTAATATTTATATTATAAGTAATAAATATTAATGAATGATAAAAGCAAATTTTAAATCCTCCTTGATTTGTTATTATTTGTTGAATTAATGTTATTTTTTTTTTAATTTTATTTTGATTTGAGTTTTTATGTGGTAAGATTGTTTCTTTATTTTTTTCATCAACTAATAAATTTTTATCAGACATTTATTTTTTAATAATTTAATTATTTTTAAAAAAATAAAAATATTTTAAATATATTAAATACTAAAAATTAAAAACAACAATTTGTTTTTCTTTTTATAGATAATTTTTTTAAAGTAATAATTTGAACATTTTCTTTATTATTATTTAACAATTTTTGAGACTTATTTTTATAAGCTTCATTAATAATATATTCAAAACATTCATTAATATTCTCACCAGTAGCTGCACTAGTTGTAAAAAATTTATAATTATTTTTATTACAAAATTTTTGAATATCTTCATCTTCAACAACTCTATTTTCTAAATCAATTTTATTTCCAACTATAACAACTTCATCTCTTGAAGTTTCATTTTTAATTTCTCTAATCCAACTTTCTAATAAATTAAAAGATTTCATGTTAGTAACATCAAAAATTAATAAAATTCCATCACTATTTCTATAATATTGTTTTTGAACTGATCTATATAATTCTTGTCCTGCAGTATTCCATATTTTTATTTCTACAACATTATTATTTATTGTTATTGTTTTCCTTCTAAATTCAATACCTATTGTTGATACAAATGAAAAATTAAATATATTTTGTGTATATCTATTTATTATTGATGATTTTCCTACTGATGATTCTCCTAAAGTTACTAAATTTATTATATTTAAACTATTTCTTTCATTCATTTTTAATTTAATAATTTAAAAGTAATTTATTTATTATAAAATATATTTTTTTTTATTTTTGAATTTTTCTTCTACAAATTGGACATTTGTTTTTTGATTTTAAATATTTTTCTAAACAAATTGAGTGAAATATATGTTTACATTGAGTTATTATTATAGGTTTTTTGAAATATTTAATTAATTTTAATTTAATATCTTCAAATATTATTTTCCTTTCATCATCTTTTTTAATATCATTTATATTATTATTAGTTGTTTTTAAATTTTCATTTTCAGAATATGGACTTTCATTTATTGTAAAAAGACAAATAGAACATATATTTTCCTTTTGTTCTTCACTTAATTGAGAATTATATTTAAATTGCATACCATTATTCTCTTTTAAAGATTCTGGAATAAAAAATTTAGGGTCAATAATTTCTTGAAAAGTAAGAATAAGAGTTTCAATAATTAATATAACACATATAATAGTAACTTTAATATAAGAAGGTTTTAAATATAAAATATTATATGGATATCCCTTAAAGTAAATTATAGTGGAAATTTGAATAAAAGAAAATAAATAAATATATGTTAAATTCATTGGTGGTTTAACATTATGATATGCACAAACAAAAATTTGTCCTAACCAAGTAAAAATAAAAAATATTATTGTATTCATAAAAGTATAAATAAAAAATACCTGAATAAATGTTAAAAATAAAAATAAACATAAATAAAATAAAATAGTATATGTTTGCATATGATTTAAATAAACATTAAAATCAAAATTGTCTTCTCTTGCATAATTGAAATATATTATATATTCAAATGTTGATATTGTATTTCTAATTTGTAAATTAGTCAAAAAAAAATAAATTAAAAATACAATTCCTAATTCAAATTTTTCATCTTTAATTAATAATAAAATTAAATTAATTGTTGTAATCAAACATGTCCATACAATTTGCATAAATAAAGTTAATAAACTTGTATTAACTGATAATGAATGAAAATTTATGTTAATTTTAGTAAAAAAAGTTATATTAATTAATATTTGTAAAAAGCCATATAAAAAAAATATATTTGAATAATTTGATATAGATTTTGAATAATTATCTTTATTATTTTTCATTTCACCATAACATTTAAATTCAAAATCAGAATATTTATTTTTTATTGAAATATTAACTTTTGAAAATAAAGAACTATCTTTTTCATAATTTATATTATTTGAAAATATTTTTTCTTCATTTATAAAAATAATATTTACTATATTATTTGTATAATTCAATTCTTTATAAACTTCAAATAATTCTTCAAAATGATAATTAAATTTAATATTATCTAAAATAATGTTTATATTTTTATTATAGAAAATTGTATCTTCTAAATTATTATTAAACTCTTTCTCCAAAGTAAAAGTAATATTTCCTTTTAGTTCATTATCAATATATTTTCCATCTTTGAAATTGAAATGAATTGTTATTGAATAATTATTTGTTAAAAAATCAATTAGATTAGATGATGAAATCATAAAAATTATTTCAATATTTCCTTTTTTATTTTCAAATATATTATTTTTAATATTTAAAAATTCCCATTCTCCATAATAATTATTTTTTGTAATATTGTAAATAAAATTATATAATAAAAAATTGGAAAAAAAAAACTTATTTGATTGAAATAATTTCACTTCTTCAGTTATTTCTCTAAATATATTTAAATTCATATTTTTTGGATATTTATGAATAAACTTATAATTTTTATAAATCACCAATAAAATAATTATTAAAGTCGAAAATAAGTATTTTAATTCTCTAAAAATACTAACCTTTTTTAATATATTGACAATTTTATTTTTCATTTTATAAAATAATTACGTATTAATCTTAATTATTTTTTTAAATTAATAAAATAATAATTAAAAAATTAATGGGACAAAAAATGGGAAAAACAAAAACATCTCCTGATATAGATTACTTTATGAGAGGATATCCTCAATTTCAAAAATATAAAATAATAAATAAAGGACTCTTATATAAAACAATATCAGTAACAAATGAATACGATAAAGCACCATTAATAATTAAAATATTTTTTAAAAATGATTATGATTCTACAATTTATGACAAAATGAAAGGAAAAATGATAGAAATACAAAATAAAATAAATGAAAAAAAAATAAAACCAAATTCTTATACTCAATTTTATAATATATGTCCAATATTGAAATTAGAAGATAATATAAGAGCAGGTTTATTAATTCGTCAAAATTTTTTTATAGATTTAAAAGAAAGAATGTATACATTACCATATTTATCAAAAATAGAAAAAATATGGATAATGTTTCAATTTTTTTATGGAATTTATCAATTACATTCTGCAGAAATTTATCATGGTGATTTAAAAATAGAAAATATTTTATTATCTTCAAATAATTCAGTTTTCATTAGTGATATTTCACCATTTAAACCTGCTTATATTCAAATTGATGATTTAGGTAATTATACATATTATTTTGGTGTAAATTCAAATGATAATTTTAAAAGTTGTTATCTTGCTCCTGAAAGAATTGTTGATAAAAATGAATTTAAAGAAAAAAATGAATTTGAATTAAAATCTTCAATGGATGTTTTTAGTGCTGGAGTCATTTTTGCTGAGTTTATTTTAGAAGAAAATTTATTAGATTTTTCTAAAATTGTAAATTATAAAAAAGATTTAAATATAATGGAACAAATATTAGAAAAAATAAAATATGATAATATAAGAAATTTAATTAGAAAAATGACAATTTTAAATCCAGATGAAAGAATAAATATTAAAGAAGTTTTACAAATAATGATAAAAGATATTTGTCCTATTTCAATGACTCAAGTTTTAATTCATTTAAATAATTTAATTGTAAGTACTAAATGTTATAAACCTGATATTATTATTGGTTTATTATATAAACATTGGAAACAAATTTGGAAAGTTATTTATGGATTAAATGATAAAGCACCTTTACTTTATCAAAAATTAAATTTTGAAATTATTAATCAATTAACTATGAATACATTTTTTAAAGATTATAAAGATGATATTAGAAAAAATATGGAAAATGAAATTTTGAAAATTCAAGTTGAAGAAAAAGAAAAAATATATAAAGAAGAATTTTTAAAGAAACATAATAATAAAAATGAAAAAATAATAAATGATGAAAATAAAGTAATAGATATTAATGAATATATTAAAATAGAAAATAATATAATAAATGATAAAGAAGAAATAAAAAATGAAATTGAAGATATAAAAAAAGAAGAAATTTATGAAGAAAATAATGAAATTTTATTTGATATGATTTTCGATTTTGAAAATTTAAATAATTTAAAAAATGAAAATAAACTTGATCCATTAATTTTTGAGAAAAATAATAATAAAGAAACAGCAAAAATATTTTTAGATTATTTATTACAAAATTTAGATTCAGTAAAATATGATAGTTCAAATTTAGTAGCAATGGAAATGATAAAACATTTTGGAATGAAATTTCCTGATTTTTTTAAACTTGATATTATTATTCCTTATTTTGTAGAAAATTTAAAAAGAGAAAATAATTTAATTAAATTACAAACTGTAGATTATATATTTGAATTATTTTATAGCATTGATTATACTAAATTAATTCTTCCTGTTTTTTATTATAAATATTTAGGTTCATATATTTTTGAAGAATTTATTTATTTATATAATTCAAAAGATCATATGATTAAAATAGCATTTATAAATTCTATTGAAAAATTAATAGATTTAGAAAAAAAATTCCTATCTGTTGTATTAAGATCAAATTTTAAAATGTATGATTATTCAAATGAAAAATCAACAAATAATAATCAAGATAATGAAATTCAAAAAGATAATAATTTAGAAGCTCAAATAGAGCATTATACAAAAATAGAAAAAAAAACTAAATCAGAAATTTTTTTATATTATGATAGATCATTAAAAGAATTTAAAGATGTATTATTTAATTATATATCAGATATAATAAGTAAAAATGAAGAAGTTGATGTAATAATATCATTAATAAGACAATTACCAATATTACTTAATTTTTATGGTCAAAGAAAAATAATTGATTTTATAAAATTTATAATTAATAATATAAATAATACACATTGGATAATTCAAAGAGAAATAATCAGAAATATTCCAAAAATGTCAATAACTTTAGGAGAAGATGCATTAAATAATTATATTCTTCCTTGTATGCAAGAATTAATTTCAAATAATTCTAATGAATTAAAACAATATGAATTAATTAATTCAGTTTTTGAATTATTAAAATTAGATTATTTACCACAAGAAAATGGAATTAATATGGCAAAACAATTATTACCATTTCTAGTACATCCAAATATTTTAATAAGAAATAAAATGATTGAATTTATTGGAGAATTATTATCAAAATTAAATATTGTAGATATAATTTCTAATTTTTTTGAGCCAATGAAAGATTTTATATATTCACCTTCATTTGAATTAAATAAAGAAATTTTACAACAATATATAATTAAACCTTTATCAAGAATAATATTTCAATTAGATTTAAAAGATTATGTCTTTAAAGAAATAGAATCTCCAGATGTAAAACCACAAGAAATTTTATCAAAATTAATAAAAACTCAAAAAGAAAATATTTTAGAAAATGATGATATAATATATAAATTTAAAGAAAATACAGATTCAGAAATATTATCAATTAATGTTTTAAAAGGAAATAATTTTTATGAAATTATACCAAAAGAATATCAAAAATTTTGTAAACAAAATCAAAATGAAGATAATGCAAATATATTAACTTTTATTTGTAAATTAATGTGGTTAGGTGATTTAACAGTTCCTTTAATAATACCAAAATTTAAAACAAATGAAGATATTATTTTCAAAGTAGATGATAATATTTTAACTTCATCTCAAAATTTTAAAATAAGATATTTATTCAGAACTCTTGAAATTAATTTAAAATTAGTTACTTTAAATGATTTTTTCCCAAATGATGAAGATGAAAATATTTCTGATATTGGAAATGATTTTGAAAATATTAAAATAGTAAAAGATTATTTGAAAAAAAGTCAATTTTCAAAATGGAAACCACAAGGTCAATTAATAACAACAATATATGAACATGATAATAAAGCAGTTGAAAAATTAATTCCTATTAATAATAATCAATTTACTTCAATTGATAATGAAGCTGGTTTTTATATTTGGGATATTTATTATGAAAATGGTGAAGTCAATTTAAACAAGAATTTTACTTTTAATTTAGATAATAAAGCAAATTATAAAATATTATATAATAAAACAATAAATTTAATTGATAATACTAATTTTATTTTTGCATCTGGAGAAGATTTATATTTATTAAATCCTCAAATGAAACCAACTTCAAATTTTTTAATTAAATTATATGAAAAGGAAAAAAATTTATCAAAAATAAATAATATAACTTGTTCAATTGGAATAGGAGAAAATATGCAAGAAAGTCAAAAAATCGTTTTTACTCAAGAAAATGGTTATTTAAATATTTTAGATCAAAGAATGAATAATACAGCATTAAGAACATATATTCCAATAGAGAGAGGAATAATTAGTTGTTTATATAAAGAATATGATTCTACTGATATAATTTTAGGAACTTTAGGAGGATATATTTTAAATTATGATATGAGAATTAATTCAGTTTCTAATTGTTATAAATATTGTCATAATAAACCAATTATAGGAATTTCTTCTTTTTATTCAAAACATGGTTTTGGTTATATAAATAAATATCCTAATATGAAAGATTACTTTTTAATTTGGACTGGTTCAGAAGATCATGAAATTACTTTATGGAATAAAAAAAATTTAAATTGTGATTTTTTATTTAAAGTAAATAAATCATATTCAGATGAATTAAAAACATTAACAATTGAAATACCATCTTTATTAAAAGAAAATGAAAATGAAACTTTAGATGAAAAAAAAATAAATGAAAATTTATTATATGATAAATTATTAAAAATTAATTTTGATAATTTAAAAAATTTAAATAATAGAATATATAATAAATACAAAGGAATACTTTTAAAAAATATAAAATATGAATTTTATAATAATTTATCAGAAAGATTAAAAAATTTATCAAATTTATATGAAACACCAACAACAGTTCAAACTGTTTTTTCACCTTTAAATTTAAATAATGAAAATTTTCCTTATTTAATTTCTGCAGGAAATGATATGACAATAAGATATTGGTCAATTGTAGAAGAAGGAAATAATAATACAGAAGAAAAAAATCAAGAAAAATATTCTTATTTAATTAATGCACCTGAAAATATTTCTTGTTGTATTTTTTCTAAAAGTTATTTTAATGATACATTAATTTTACAAAGTAATGAAATTTTTAATTCAAATTATCCTAAAAAAACTAATTTTGGATTCAGTGATTATCAATTTTTTAATGGAATTTGTTATCATAATTTTAATCAAAAAGAATTTGTTGAAGATGAAAAATCTCAAAATAAATTGTTGAATTATTGTAGTAGAATCGCAGGGGCTTCACATAAAAATGTTATTTCTGATATTATTCCTATTTGCTTAGAACATGATATTGATGAAAATAATGAAAAATTTAAAAATTTCTTAATTTCTTCTTCTTGGGATGGTACTGTAAGAATTTGGAAATGAATAGTTATTTTTTTTTTTTTTGATACTTATATTATTTATTTTTTATATATAATTTATATTTAAATTCAAAAATAAAAATTATAAAATTACAAAAAAGAGAAATAATTAAAATAATTAATTATAATTTAAGAAAATTTTTAAAAAATGAGTATATAATTAAATGAAACAATTTAATTATAAAATATTTTAAAAATATTATCATTAATTCTTTAAAAATTTGTTTTTATATTTCAAACAAGAATTGTATTTAATATTATTTTACAAAATGATTTTTAGAATTTTTCTTACTTATGAAGTTTTGTTTTTTGTACTGTTATTTGGATAATTTAATATTAGCAAAATTAAAAAAATAAAAATTTGTTTTTTAAATATTTTATTTATTAATTTGGTTAATTATTTTTTATCTTTAAATCAGGAATGTCACAAATAAATCAAAGTGAGTTAAATCAATGTGAATTAATGTTAAAAAATTTATTAAATTCAGATAATAATATAAGAAAAAATGCAGAAATTCAATTACAAAAATTTTTATTAGATAATAAATCAAAAGAATTATTATCATTATATGCAAGCCAAATTTTATTAACATCAACTGATTTAAGTGTATGCACATATTGTGCAATTTTAATTAGAAAAATTTTTATTGTGAGTGAAGATGTAATATCTAATGAAATAACAAAGTTTTTTTCAAATGAAAATAAACAATTATTAAAAAAAAATATTATAAATGCATTAATAAATACAAAAGATAAAAATTTAAGAAAAAAAATTTCAGATGCAATAATAAATGTTTTTATTTCTTTAAAAGAAAATGAAGAAAAATGGGATGAATTATTAAAATTTATAATTAATAATTTTTATCTTGAATTTAATGAAAGTAATATTGATAAATTTGAATTATCATTATATCTTTTATCTAATATTTATTCCGAAGCATATGAAGAATTAAAAGAAGGAATTCCAATTTTTTTAAAATGTTTTAATGTATATTTTCAATCAAATAATATATCATTAAAAGCAAAAACAGTAGAATGTATAAATGAATTATTATGTTCATGCATAGAAAAAAAAGAAATAAAACAATTTAAAGAATTTATATTTTATATTCTTCAAACTACATTATTTTGTCTTGATAATAAAGATAATGAAAATTTAAAAATTTGTTTAGAATCATTAAATGATTTGGCAAATAGTCAACCAAAAATATTAAGAAAAAATTTTAATGATATTTTTATTTTAATGGGTAAAATAATAGAAAATAAAGAAATAGATGATTATTTAAGAGAAATCTCCTTTGAAATATTAATATCAATAATAGAACAAATACCAAATTGTATAAAGAAAGACACAGATAAAATAAAACAATTAATATCAGGAATATTTAAATATTCAATGGAAATTGAAAATACAATAGATGAAGATTGGTTAAAACCTCAATCAGAGACATATATTTCAGATGAATTTATTCCAGAAGAAAAATTAGATGAATCAACTTCTTTAATATCAAGATTATTAACTTGTTTAGATAAAGAAACATTATTAAATATTATAAGTCAAAATATATTAGAATTAATACAACATTCAAATGAAAAAGAATGGAAATATAAATATATTGCTTATATTACTATTGCACAAATATCAAAATTTATAAATGAAATTACTAATATTGAAAAATTAATTAATATGATTATTTCAGATTTAAAGAATCCAAATCCAAAAATTCAATATTCTTCAATTTATTGTATTGCTGAATTAAGTGATCATCATTTTCCTGATTTTCAAAATGAATATCATAAAATAATTATTCCATTATTAATTGAAATAATGAAAAATTCAAATTGTTTAAGAATACAATTAGAAGTTTGTGAT
The DNA here is from genome assembly GCA_023807205.1 of Isotricha prostoma. NCBI lineage: Eukaryota > Ciliophora > Litostomatea > Vestibuliferida > Isotrichidae > Isotricha > Isotricha prostoma. The sequence goes on along the minus strand of JAJMZS010000010.1, from coordinate 10,755 downwards.
GCATTTGATATGTTTTTAGATCATATTTCTGAAAGTGATGTTGGACAATATATGCAAAATTCTTTAGATGTTTTATTACAAGTTTTTTTAAAAGATAATAATATTTCTCCTATTGCATTAAAGGAAGGAATTTTAATTGATATACAACAATTTATTGTTGCTTCTGAAGAAAGTTTCAAAAATTATTCTGAGAAAACTTTTGAAATTTTATTAAATTATTTAGAAAAAATTTTAAATGAAGGAATTAATAAAAGTTTAATTGGTATTTTATTAGAAACTATTTCTCTTATTGGGCCATTATGTCCTGATTTATTTAAGAAAGTTTTATTAAATTTATTTGATATTCTAATTAAAATTCAAATGAATTTAAATTCATTCAAAGAAAATTTAGGAAATTATTTATTAAATACTTGGGAAAAAATGATTGATGATTTATTACTAATTAATAAAGATAAATTTTCTGAATTATTTGAATCTTTAATTATCTTATTAAAAAAAACTCCAGAAATGTCTATTTCAAATGTACCAAATGAAGTAATCAATATTCAAGATTTTCTTAAAGATGAAAATGAAGAAAAAGAAGAAGAGAAACAAACAAGGAAAAAAAAATCAATTCAAACTTCAGAAACTGAAGAATTTAATTGTTTTATAGAAATATTAAATTTATTATTAAAAAAAGCATCAAAATGTTTTACTTTAAATCAAATACAAATGATATATCAAATTTCTTCTAATTTATTAAAATATCCAAATGAAAATATTCAAGAAGAAATTTCAAAAACTTATGATTTATCAATTTATGTACTTTCAGAAATAAAAGTAGATGAAAATATTCTTCATTCTACATCAAAACAATATATAATAGATTTAGTAAATCAATTATTTATAGAAAAAGATTTTGGTTTAATTACAACAATGTTAGATTCATTAAATTTAATAGTAAAAACAACTAAAAAATTTTTATCAATAAATGAAATAAATGATTTATTTGAAAAATTATTTCAAATTTTTAATAAAGTTGAACAGAATAGAATAAGTTTAAATAAGCAAAAAATAAAAACAGAAAATGAAATAGAAAATAATAAAAAAACAGGTGCAAATAAAATTTATAGTGATGATGAAGATGATAATTCAGAAGAAGAAGCAATTGATGATATAAAAGATCAAATAGAAGAAATAGAAGAAATTCAAACTGCTTTTAGTGAATTATTTGGAAGTTTATTTGATACTCATAAAGAATTAACTTTAGAAACTGTTGATAAATTTATAAATTATTATTTACCAAAATATTTTAATGAAAATTCTTCTAATTTTGAAAAAAAATTAGGATTAATTATAATTGATAATATGATTGAATATTTACAACAAAATTTAATATATAAAATATGGGATAATCTATTTAATATTTTAATTCAATTTTCAACAAATTCAGATTATGAATTAAAAAATGCTGCAGCATATGGATTAGGAATTTTCGCTAAATTTACCAATAATAATTTTAATTTATATAAAGATAATTTATTAAATGCAATTATTAATTCTTTAAAATTTCCAAAAGATATTCCTAAAAATGAAAAAAAAGATATGAAATTTACAAAAGATAATTCAGTTAGTGCATTATGTAAAGTTATTCAATATCATGGTAAAGAATTAGATAATTTAAATAATTATTTACAAATCTGGATTGATAATATGCCAATTACTGAAGATTTAGAAGAAGGAGTAATTAATAATAAATTTTTAATGGAAATATTAATGAAAGAACCTAATCTTATTTTAGGGGAAAATTATAAAAATTTAGATAAAATTATCATTATTATAAGTAAAGTATATAAAACTGAAGGTTGTGATGAAGAAACTAATAATAATATAGTTAAATTTGTTGAAGTTGTTAAAGGAAATAATGATATGAAACAAATATTACAAAAATTATTTAATACACATAAAAAAGGAAAAACATTAAATAAATTAAAAAATTTATTCAAAATATAATAAACTCTAATAAATTAAAAAATATAAATAATCATCTATTTTATTATTATTTTAATTTTTAATTGTTTAATGTCTATTTTATTTTTATTTTTTCAAAATAAATTTATGATATTTTATTATTCTTAATTTTAGATTTTATATTCATAAATCTAATTTATTAATATTAATAATTAAATTTATGATTTGTTAAAATTTAGAAAAAAATTTTTAATTTAAATAAATTAATAATAATTTGACATTTAAAAAAAATAATAATTGAAAAAAAATATTAATAATTTTAAAATATTCTAACAAATGATTATAATTAATAAAAATATAATAAATTAATTAATTTAATTTAAAAAAATATATTAATCTAAAATATAAAAAAAAAATTATTTTTCCCCTTCTCTATAATTAAATTCTCTAATATCAAAATACATTTCAGGATAAAAACTCCCAACTAATATTCTTCCATTATACCTTCTACCACTGACTTCAAATCTTGCTTTTTTACTAGATTCAATAGTAGAAAATTTAATAAAAATTTTTCCAACACTATCAGGACAAATATGAGTTTCTTTATCAGGTCTAGGAATTTCAACATTTAAAACAGTACCATATTTCATAAATTCTTCTCTAATATCTTCAACAATTTCTTTATATTCTTCATCATCAATTAAATCTTCTGGAGTAATCCCATTTATAAACAATAATACTCTACTTGGAATATTTGCATATGATTGAATTTCTAAATCATCAATTGTTAATTCACCTTTATCAACAAATCCTTTATTTTCTATTTTTTTTATTAATGATGGATTTAATTGTTCTTCTTTTCCTTTTCTTAATATTTCTGTTGCTATTTTTAAATTATTATTTATATTATTTTCATTTGCTCTTTGCACATGAAATTTTTTATCACCCATTTGTAACATATTTAATCCTTTAATTGCTCTTTCTGTTACTGATTCATTTAAATATTCAAAAAAACAAAATCCTCTATTTAAATTAATATCATTTTGATCTGGAATTAAATTAAAATATTTTAATTGACCAAATGTTTCTACTATTTTTCTTATTTCTTCATCTTTTGCTGTTATTGGAATTCCAGTCATGTATAATTTATTATTTTTTTTATTTTCAAAAGTTGATAAAATATTATTTGCTCTTTCAATTTGTTTTGGTATTACTATATTACCATGTGAATTATTATAATCTCTAAAAAAATCTCTTGGTTGTGATATTCTTATTCTATAATTTCTCCATTCTACTTGATCAAAATTTTTTAATATTTCTACATTATCATGTGTTACTAATTCAATTATATAATAAAAACCATTATCTCTTTTATCAAATGATATTATTGGATTTTTTATATTTGAATTTGGAATAAATTGATTTAATAATGTTGTAAAATATTGTTGTATTTCATCATCATTTACTTCTGGTAAATTATAAATTACTAATTTTCTTCCTAAATTTGTTATTGTGTTTATATCAACAAAATGATAATGAGAATAAATATTTAATTGAAGTTCTTTTGTATTATATAAATTTGTTCTTAATATTAATGTATTATTATTTTCATTTTTTAAAGTTAATGAAGTTGTCTTTGGTTCTTCTTTTAAATTTTCTTTTATGTTATTTTCTAATTCTTCTTTATTTATTATTTTATTTTCTCCATCACTACTTATTTCATCTTTTTCTATTTCTAATTTTTTATTTTTATCTAAAATTAAAGTTGATGAACTTGAAGATTTAATTGATAATTTTTTACCTTCTTTTTCAGATGAATAAAAAGATGATGAGTCAGATTCTTTTTTATTTTCTTTTGGATATTTATTTTTTTTTGATTCTTTTTTTTCTTTTCTTTTATCTCTGTTTTTATCTTTTGAAGAATAATGTGAGTGATGATGTTTTTTTCCCATTTTTGAAATAATTTTTATAAAAAAATATTATTTATATATATTTAATTATATAAATAATTTATTAATTGTTTTTTATTGAATATAAACTTTTTGATTTAAATAAATGTTTCTTTTTTATTTCTTCTAATTTAATATTCCGTGCATTATTTAAATTAGATTGATTATTTACTAATTTAGGAATATTTAATGAAAATCCTTGTAAATATAATTTATTTGATTCATTATTCCTATCAGCCCTTCTTGGACAATTTTTTAATTTATATGAAATATTAGGAAGAAATATATTTTTTTTTAAATTATAATCATTAATACGATTACTGAATAATTTTTTTGAAAAATTTTTCATATTAATATTTTTTTTTAATTCTAAATCTGGAAAAAAATTCTTATTATCGTTAATTTTTGTTTTTTCATCTGTTGATACTGAACTTTTATGATTATAATTATTAAAATTAAAAAATAAAAGATTTTTATTTGATTTATATGAATTATGTTTGAAATATAAAATAATATTATTTTTATTTTTTAAATTATTTCCTTCTTTTTTTTCATTAGAATGTGATTTTTGTATTTTCTCTAATAAATTAGCATTTAATATTTTATCATTTAAAGATTTCTTTACATTTATATTTTTCATATACCGACTAAATAAATAAATAAATGGTTTTTACAATGGTAAAATACTTTTTAAATTTTTAAACAAATAATATATTTTCTCATGTTCAACTTCAATATATTTATTATAATCCATTTTATCAAAATTCAAAAAAAAATATTAATAATAATATTAAATTATTTATAAAATAATTAAATATATCTATTTTAACAACATTTTTTTTTATTATTTTCATTACTATATATTGTAATATTTTTTTTGTCCTTCTTTAATTCCATCATTTTCATCATTTAAATTATAATAATTGTTATCAATATTATTACAAATAATTTTAGTACATTTTTCAAAAATTTCATGAACATTTATATTTTCTTTACCTGAAGATTCATTAAAATAAAATATTCTTTTTTTGAGCAAATTTTTCTCCTTCTTCATATTTCACTTCTCTTTATTCTTCAAGATCATATTTATTTCCATTAAAAATAAAGTAACAGTTTTATTACAATATTTTTCAACTAAATTAATCCAATTTCAAGCCTTATTAAAACTTTCTCTTTTTGTTATATCATATATAATTAAAACACAATAACAACTTTTAAAATAATTTTTTGTTATTCTTAAAAAATTTCTCTTATCCTGCAGTATCCCAAACTTGAATTTTTAATATTTTATTATTTATTATTAATGTTGTTGTTGAAAATTCAACTCCTATTGTTGAATAATAATTAGGGTTAAATTGATTGTTTGAAAATCTTAATAAAATATTTGATTTTCCAACTGAAAAATCTCCTACTAAAATATACTTAAATAAATAATCATAATCATTACTATTACTCATTATTTATTTATTAATTAAATAATAAATATTTTTATTGATTTAAATTCTTTTTTTCTATATAATAAATTTAAAATATAATTTTAATGTCTTTTATAAAATACCCAGATAATATAAATGTTGATAATGATATTTCAATAATTGATCCTGAAATGGAAAAAAAACCTAAATTAACAATTGCCAGTGAAATAATGCAAGATTCATTTTTTAATCATATTGAATTAATTCAATTAATTTTACTTGAATTTATTAATTTAAGTATTATGGGAAGAATTCAAAATGATAATAATAGTTTATATATATATTCAAATTTTAATTATTTCCAAATTGGGTTTTCTTATTTAAATATTTTTGGAAATTTCTATGTTTTAGGTATTATTAAAACATTAAATTATAATTCTGAAATTTTATCAAGATATATTGATTTAAAAAAAATATTATTGTTATTTGCAATTTTTCTTATACTTCCTTTTTCACTTTCTTCAATTTTTATTTTAAAATATATTTTTTTACCAATTTATAAACATAATACTATGGAAAGACTTATAGTTTCAGCTAATTTATCAAATATTTATTTTGAAATGATTATTTTTGCTTCTATATTTTTATTATTTTTTTATTTATATGAATTAAATTTAAAATTCTTTCAAAAAAATAATATGAGATCATCTGCTTTAGGATTTCTTTTTCTTTTTACTTTTATGCATTTTTTAATGTCATATATTTTTGTTTTTAAAAATAATCATAAAATAAAAGGAATAACATATTCAATGATTGTAACTTCTATATTTTGTTATTTATGTTCAAATTATATTATTACTGATGAATGTTATACAAATAAAAAAATTCAAAATTTTTATTTTTTTCCTAAAACTTTTTTAGATAATACATTGAAAAATTCATTAGGTAATATTTTAATAAAAGGATTTTATCTTTTTTTTGATTTTATATCATATGAATTCTTTTTATTATTTTCTTTATTTATAGGAGATAAAGAATTCTCTTGTAATATAATTCTAAGAAATCTTTTTATTTTATTAAGTGCACTTGGAAAAGGTTTATCATCAACTTTAAAAAATTATATTCAATATAGTAGTATTGGAAATAAACATTCTCATCAAGCAAAAATAAAATATGTAAAAATTTTCACTTATGAAGTATTATTAATTATTTTATTTTGTGGTTTAATTTTATCCATTTTTAGAGGAAAAATTGCATATTTATATTTAAGTAATGGTGGTGATGAAATAATACAAAAAGAGTTAAATTATTTGTATGCTATTTATACAGTTTGCGTTTGTATAAATTATATTTCATATGAACTTGAAGGATATGTTAAAGGAATTAATATTTCTAATAATATGTTATTATATAGAATAATATTCCCTATTATTTTTATTCCAATTGGATTTGCTACTTGTTTCTTATTTAATTATGGAGTTTATGGTTTATGGCTTGGGACTTTTTTAATGATTCTTTTTTATTCTTTTCCTAATGCAATTAAAGTTTACAAATATTATGATTTATTCTTTCAAAAGTAAAAAGAAAACAATTTAATAAGTGTATTTTGTTTAATATAAAAATATGAATATTAATAATTTATTATTTAAAATTTACATTTTTAAAGAATAACCTTTAAACTCCAGATTAATATATTTATTATATTAATTTAATAATAAACCTTTCATTTTTTCTAATCTTTTAATATATGTATCTCTATCTCTTTCAGGCTTTAATATTTCATTCTCATTTTCATTTTCATATATTATATTATTATTTTTTTCAGAAAAAAAATATTTATCTTCAATAATATTTCTTTGATAATCTAATAATCTTTTTCCATAAGTATTACTTCTTTTCCATTTAGAATTTTCTCTCATAATTTCTTTTTTTCTTTTTATTATTTGTTCTGGAGTACCATGAACTTTATAAATTAAACCAGTTTCATTTTTTAAAACATTTTCACCATAATTACTCATTCTTGATCTTTTTAATTCTGCCTTTTCCCATTCTTTTGTTCCAATATTTGATCTTAATCCTCCTTTTAATGTTATTTTAGGTAAATTTTTATAATCTTTTAATGTATATGGAATATATCCATAATCTATATTCTTTAAAAATTCAGATTGATTTTTTTCTGAATTTAAATCTTTTTCTATATTATATTTATTTATTTTATTTAATTTTACACTTTTACTTAATATATTTGAACGATAATTTTCTTTTTTTCTTTCTGTTAATGAGCTTTTTTTTATTTCAGGGACCATTGGGTTATTTTTTAGTAATTTATTATTTAATGGAATTGAATCCATTAAAAAATATCCTTTATTTTTAAAATAATTATTAGATTCATTATTATTATTATTATTATTATAGTTATTCTGGTATATATTATATATTTGATTATTATTATTATTATTATAGTTAAAATTATTAAAATATTCGTTTTCATAATTTGAATAATTATCATAATTTAAAAATGAAGGATTATATCTATTATTATTTGAATAATTTCCATTAATTGGTTCATGCATTTTCATTAATAAACCTGAAACACCATTTTTTCCTATTTTTTCAATTCTATTTTTAAATTTCTTTAGAAAATCTGATGTTTCTTCTTTCATTTTATTTTTAATAAATTAATTAATTATATATTATTATTAATTAATATATTTATAATGAATATTACAACAGATGATATTTATTCATTGGTTTTAAAATATAAAAAAAAAAAAAATCAACTCAAAAAAAAAATTGAAAATGATAAAAATTCAGATTCTGATTTGATTTTAACTAATGGAATTATAATGAATAATTCAAATATTTCATCAATAGAATTTAATTCAATTGACAAAAATGTAATTTTCAATTTTCAAAATATAGAATATTTATCTCTTAAAAATAATAGTTTAAGAAATATTGATTTTATTACAAAATTACCAAATTTATTTTATTTAGATTTATTCCAAAATTCAATTGAAGATTTCTCATCATTATTAATTAAAAATATTTTTGGGTATTTAAGAATAACAATAGATGCATTTAACGAAAAAAAAATATTAACACTTAAAAATTTAACAATTAATATTTTTGAATTGCAAATACATGATGAAAAATTATTAAAAAGTTTAATAATTCATAATCCTAATATAACTCTCTTAAATAATAAATTAAATTATATGATTGATGTAGTTAACAGAAAAGAAAGAAGATCAAGTCTATCAATGAATAATCCAATTCAGAGAGAGAATATTTTTTCAAGAAGTGAATATCGTAAAAAGACTTATTCCAAAAAAATAAATATATATAATGAAAGTTTAATTAATATTAAAAAATTCTATGATAAATATAATCTAACTGTAAAAAAAATTATAAATGTTATGGAAATAAATACATCTTCAGAATTAAAAAACTGTAAAGAATATATTAAATTAGAAAAAAATAAATTATTACTTCTATGTCAAACATATATTAAACTTTTAAATTATAATGAAAATATTGATAGTTTCTATATAAATAAACAAAGTATTATTGATTCAGATATAAATTTACATCAATTTAAATTACTTTCAATATCACATATATTTAAAATTAATAATGTTGAAGATTCAATTTTAAATGATAGTGATAGAATAAGAAATGGGATAATTATTTTAACTTCAATATTAATGTTAATTTTAAATGTAATTTCTGAAAATTTATGTATTTGTTTATTAAATTTTATTTTTGAAAATCATTATAATTATAAAGTTAAAGATTTAATTCCAGAAAATCTTAATATAAATTCTATTCATTTACTTCCTATATATTTTTATTTATATGATAATTTTGTAAATGAAATTAAACAAATAAAAATTAATAATTGTTTTTATGAAAAAATTATAGAAATCATATCAATGGATAAATTAATTTTAAAAGGAAATGATTTAATAAAAACTTTTATTGAATTTAACACTCAAAAAAAAAATTATAATAAAATATTATTAATTAAAGAAAAAATTAGTTTTATAAAGAATTTAGATATATATGAAGATTTTTTAATAATTTTACAATTTTTTTCTGATTTTATTGTATATGAGAAAATATCTGAAAATTTTTTAAATAAAAATTTATCAATTGAATATTCAGATTTTATTCAATTTAAAGAAATTTGTGAAAAGTTTGAAACTGAAAATTCAAATTCAATATCATTAAGTGATAAAAAATTTCAGAGAAATAATTTAGAAACATTAACAAATAAATTCTTTTTTATGCAAAAAAAAATTGAATTATTAAAAAAGAAATTATATCCTCTAAAAAAGAAAAGAAGTCTTCCAAAAATAAAATTTATTAACTATGAAGATGATTATGAAATTGTAGATGATATAGAGACTAAACCTTTTTTTCAAATAAAAAACATTAAAAAAAATATACAATTACCATTTCAAAATTTTATTTCAACTTCTCAAAATACTAATAGATTAATTACTGATTATAATAATCTTTTAAATTCAGATAAACAAAATTATTCTTCTTCTTATTTTAGAACTTCAAATAAATCTAAATTTGAAAATAATTATCGAAACTTTTTTATTAATATGAATTCTCAAGGAAATACTTCAAATTCAAATAAAAACAATATTTTAAATGAATTAAGAAATTTAAGCCATGATAAAAAAAGAAATAATTCAAATTCAATTAATGAATATTCTTCAAACAAAACTCAATTTAATTTTAGAAATACATTTAAAGGAAAAGCAATTAGATTAAATAATCATGGAAGGAATTTTAAATATGATTATGATATTCATAAAATTAATAATAACGAACAAGATAAAAAGTTAAATTTAAATAATTTGTTTTTTATTACTTCATTTGATACTGAGTTTTTAAGAAATAAAATTCATAAAAGATTAATTGGTAGACCAAATCATTTAAGTTTTGATAAAAGATTCACTTTATTGAAATCATAATTTTTTTTATTTATAAATAATTTATATTAATATCAAAAATAACCTATTTTTAATTTTTAAATGGGAAATGTAACAATAATTCTTTCTTAAATTGAAGAAAATAATATATATAAATAAATATAATTATTACTAAATTATTATTTTTTATATTATATTCCTTATTTACTGTTAATTTAAGTTAAAAAAACTATTTTATTATTTTAATTTTTTTTGTTCAAAATATATTAATTATTTAAATATATTTTTACACAATATTATTTTAATATGATTTTTTATTTCCATCTATTCTTTTTTTAAAGTTCAATAGATTAAAGTATTTAAAAACAATCTATTAATAATTAAAAAAAAATAATTTTAAATTTAAAAAAAGAAAAATTTAAAATAAATCTTACAAAGAAATGTTAATAAAAATTAAATAGAAAAATAGTTATATGGGGATTGGGGATTGGG